>SJYQ01002251.1:110068-130887 GCA_006410935.1 Redunca redunca
GGAAGGACTGATGCTGAAGCTGAAGCTCCAATAATTTGGCCACCTGATGCAAAGAACTGACTCACTGGAAAAGACCCTGATGCTAGGAAAGACTGAGGGCAGGAGGAGAAGGGGACAACAGAGGATGAGATGGTTGGATGGCATCACTGACTCAATGGACATGAGTCTGAGCAAACTCTAGGAGATGGTGAAAGACGGGGAAGCCTGCTGTGCTGCTTGCAGTTCATGGGGTTGCAAAGAGTCAGATACACCTTAGCAACTGAACAACAACACACCTTTCTCAATATCCCATTGCAAGCATGTGCACTCCAACTATTTATGTTTTCCTGTAATAGTTCACATTGCACTAAACTTGTTTGTATATATGAGTTTTTATATTAATTGATGTGGCCGCACCCCAACTTTAACACTTCCAGTTAAGCTTGGTGGATGCCTTTTACCCCCATCTAGTAATATGTCCTGGAGAAGGAAATAGCAAACCACTCCAGTATTCTTGCCTAGGGAACCCCATGGACAGAGGAGCCTGGTGGGCTACAGTCTGTGGGGTTGCCAAGAGTTGGACATGACTGAGCAACTAAGGACAACACAAGATGAATTCTTAAAATGCTCTTTTAATGTCATTCTTTTCTGAATATAAGACATTGAATCAGTAACTCAATTTAGTCGCTTGCTTTTAGACTGGATAAGAATCCAAGCCTCTTTTTACACAATAACAAGTCAGGTTGATAACTCAGACTTGGGTTAGTGGGCCTAGATCTCAATTCTATCTCTAATACCTGTATGATCTTTGGGGAGTGGCTTACCTCATACTCTTCTTATTTTTCCTCATCTTAAAATGAGAATAGTGATTTCTGGTTTCATGTATGGAGCTTTGAAACCACCCCCATCCTAATAATGTGTAAAAAGCTAAAGAAACAGAAAAATCAACAGCTCCTAGAATCATCAAAACTGTGATGTCACTCAAGACAGAATTGCCTCCAAAACTGGAGAATCAGACAAGAGAAAATGGAGAATCCTAATTTTCCAGAGCAGAAACCCACAAGTGCCATGGGAACAAATGCCTGGGTAGGAAAACCTGAACTGTAATCGATGAACTGCTGGAAGCTCAGCATGGACAACCCTGAGTGTTAACAACTCAAGGCAGAACACCACTGTCAGAGAAGAACACAGTTTTGTGAGTTTTGGCTTCAGGAGCTCAACAATGTACATAAGGTGACTATCAGAATAAAAGCCACTCAAGCTTCTGGCAAGAGGAAATGAAAAGGGGTAAATTTGAAAGGTACTAGAACATTCTGTTCTTAACAAGGCCTACATTCAGAAGAAATTGATTTTCCAGAGCCTAAGCTACGGTCCATGGCGTTGCAAAGAGTCAGATACCACAGAAGCAACTTAGCACACAAGATTATGTAACTTTATAATAGCTTGGGAGAAAGGAAATATTCAACTCAATTTCCCCTCTAGGCTTCCACACATGGGAAGTGAAAGTGAAAGTCACTCAGTTGTGTCCAAGGCTTTGCAACCCCATGGACTGTCCATGGAATTCTCCAGGCCAGAATACCGGAGTAGGTAGACTTTCCCTTCTCCAACCCAGGGATTGAACCCAAGTCTCTCACATTGCAGGCAGATTCTTTACAGCTGAGCCACAAGGGAAGCCCATGAATACTGGAGTGAGTAGCTTATCCCTTCTCCAGCAGATCCTCCCCACCCAGGAATCCAACTGGGGTCTCCTGCATTTCAGGTGGATTCTTGAGGGAAGCACATAGATAGGGGAAGGGAAACACACAACTCCAACCTGCTCTATCCATTTTGTGCTAACAGGGAGAAAACCTGGGAGTTACTGGTGAAGTTAAGACCCAAGAGTAAATGTTCCCCAGAAGACTGAGACTTAATCAGAGGACTATAGAATGCCTCCCCCTCCACCACATCTTATTACTAAATTACCAAAGGCCCGTTTAGTATAGTTCTTGTTACCCAGTACATCATGTCTTCCTTTCAACACATAAAACATACTAAAAGGCAAAAAACAGTTTTGGGAGGCTGAACAAGCATTTGAATGAGAGTCCGCAAGAAAGTTGTAGTTATCAGACCATGAGTTTTTGACAAATATGGCTAATGTGTTAAGAGCTCTAATGTAAAAGTACACAGAATGCAAGAAAAGAGGAATAATGTAAGTGAAGAGATGGAAGTTCTAAGAATCAAAGAGAAATTCTAGAGATGAAAAACACTGTTATAGAAATGAAGAATGCTTTTGATAAACTCATTAGTAGGTAGGAAACCACCTAGGAAAGAACCTCTGCACTCAAGAATATGACAATAGAAAATTCCAAAAGTGAAAAAAAAAGGAGAAAAAAAAGACATACGTATACAAAACCCCCAACAGAACAGCATACCCAAGAACTGTGGGATTACCACAAAATGTGTATATGTGTAATGGGAATACCAAAAGGAGAAGCTAAAGAGAAAAAGGAAAGGAAGTATTCTTTGAAGTCATAATAGCTGAGAATTTCCCCCAAATTAATGCCAGCCACCAAAATTACATCCAGGAATCTCAGAGAACACTAACCAGATAAACACCAAGACAAAACCCTACACATAGCATATCATATTCACACTTCAAAAAATCAAAGATAAAGTCATGAAAGAAGCCTGAGGGAAAATCTCACCTGCACAAAGACAAGAATTACATCTCACTTATTAAAAAAAAATACAAGTAAGAAGAGAATGGAATGAATTATTTCAAGTATTGAGAGGAACATTCATACCAATCTAGAACTTGGTACCCTGAAAAACTGCCCTTTAAAAGTGAAGGAGAAATAAAGACTTGCTTAGACAAATAAAAATTAAGGGTATTTGTTTGCAATAAACTTGCTTGCAAGAAACATTTAAACAAAATTCTTCAGAGAGAAGGAAATAACATAGGTCAAAAACTTGGATATACATAAAAAAGAAAAGCATTATAGAATTAATAAGCAAAGATGAATAAATTTTTTCTTATTCTTAATTGATTTAANACATAATTCATTTTTTTTTCAAAATTGTAACAGGAACAAATCTAAGATTATGTCCATTTATCTATAAGTGAAATAAATGACAGCAATGATGAAAAGGATAGGAGGAAAGAATTACAAATATTTTATTATCAGGTACTTGCAATACTTGTGAAGTAATGTTATTTGAAAGTGGGCTTGAATTCATTACAGGTATATATTGCAAATCTATGGCAATCACTAAGAAAAGTAAGAAAAGAAATGCAAACCATATGCTAAAAAAGGAGAATATAGAGTTATGTAAAATGCTCAGTTAACATCACAAAAGAGAAAAAGAGAAGACAAAAAGGATCAAAGAACAAAGGCAACAAATAGAAAACAGACACAAACATGTTATTAATAGATATTCATCCAGCTATGTCAAGAATCACTTTGAACATTGGTGGTCTAAATTCACCAATTAGAAGATAGAGATTGACAGAGAGGATCAAAAAAAAAACAAGAGTCAACTAGATGCTGTTTACAAGAAATCCACTTTCAGTATAAACACAGCCACTTTCATTCATTGGTGGTGGGAAGGCATAATAGTACAGCCACTTTAGAAGACAGTTTCGCTGTTTCTTGCAAACTAAACATACTCTTACCCTATGATCTAGCAGTCAAACAACCCAAAGGAATTGAAAAGCTATGTCTGCACAAAGACCTGCACATGAATGCCAAAATCTGGAAGCAAACATAGTGGTTTTTAGAAGGTGAATGGATAAACAGTGGTATGTCTAGGCAATGGAACACTATTTAGTGCCAAAAATGAGTGAAATATAAAACTACGAAAAGACACAGAGGAAACTTAAATGCATATTACTAAGTGAAAGAAATCAACCCCAAAACTGTATACCATATGTTTCCAAATATATGACATTCTAAAAAAAGGCATAGTCATGGAGACAATAATAATTTCAATATTTTTCAGGGGTTATAGAGAAGAGGGAGGAATAAATAGGCAAAGCAGAGAGGAATTTTTTTTTAAACCTATTTTTCAAAGCATATTTAGGCTAACAGAAAGTTAAGAGACTACAGGCATTCCCAAATACTCCCTGTACCACACATGCACAGCCTTCTGAATTATGAACATCCCCAGCAGACTGGTACATTTGCTACCACTGATGAACCTACAGTGACACAGTACAATAACTCTGAGACTAGACTAGGGTTCACTTTGTGTTATGCTAGGGTATGAGTTTGGACAAAGGGATAGTGACAGGCATCCACGATTGTATGTGGTATTGTACAGGAGTTTCACTGTCCTAAAAATCCTTTGTGCTTAGAGGATTTTTAGAGCATGAAAATACTCTATTTGATGCTGTAATGATACATGCCTATTTAGTACATTTGTCAAAACCCATAGGGTATACAACACAAAGAGTGAATGAGTCCTAGTGAAAACTATGGACTTTGGGGCATAATGATGGTCAAAGTAGGGTCATTACTGTAACAAATGTATCATCCTGGTGGGGAATTTTGATAATGGGGGAGGCCATGCATATGTGAGAACTGGAGTAAATGGGAATTCTCTGCTCTGTTCCTTCTGTTCCATTTTGTTATGAAGCTAAAATTGCTTAAGAAATGAAGTTTACTAATTTATAAAGAAATTGGGAGCACTGATGCTTATTTGGCCACATAAGTGATTATGTATATTAAAAAAGGTAAGGTCAATACAAATATAAATTATTATGTTGCTATCAGTTCAGTTCAGTCGCTCAGTCGTGTCCGACTCTTTGAGACCCCATGAACTGCAGCACGCCAGGCCTCCCTATCCATCACCAGCTTCTGGAGTCCACCCAAACCCATGTCCATTGAGTTGGTAATGCCATCCAACCATCTCATCCTCTGTTGTCCCCTTCTCCTTCTTCCCTCAAGCTTTCCCAGCATCAGGGTCTTTTCAGATGAGTCAGCTCTTCACATCAAGTGGCCAAAGTACTGGAGTTTCAGCTTCAGCATCAGTCCTTCCAATGAACATCCAGGACTGATCTCCTTTAGGATGGACTGGTTGGATCTCCTTGCAGTCCAAGAGACTCTCAAGAGTCTTCTCCAACACCACAGTTCAAAAGCATCAATTCTTTGGTGCTCAGCTTTCTTCACAGTCCAACTCTCACATCTGTACATGACTACTGGAAAAACCATAGCCTTGACTAGACGGACCTTTGTTGGCAAAGTAATGTCCCTGCTTTCTAATATGCTGTCTAGGTTGGTCATAACCTTCCTTCCAAGGAGTAAGCGTCTTTTAATTTCATGGCTGCTATCTGCAGTGATTTTGGAGCCCTCAAAAACAAAGTCAGACACTGTTTCCACTGTTTCTCCATCTATTTGCCTTGAAGTAATGGGACCAGATGCCATGATTTTAGTTTTCTGAATGTTGAGCTTTAAGCCAACTTTTTCACTCTCTTCTTTCAGTCTCATCAAGAGTTTCATCAATATGTTGCTATATTAAAGGTAATTGCAACCTTTGACGAATTAGTAAACACTTGGGTAACAGAAACAAAAAAAATTCATGGCATAAATATGTTAATGCAACTGTATTTCATTTAACACCATGCTTAAAAAAATGATTTGATCCTGTACTAGTAATAGTTATATAGTTGCTCTAGATAAAAAACAAATGGAATTTTAATGTAGTTTTCTTAGTTTTGGAAAACTGATGCTTTCAATTTGGAAATAGTGCTACTATAAAAAGATGTCAACAGATAAACAGCTCAGCTTCTTAGACATTAGCAGAGGCTCACTTGGTGGGCCCCTGGTTCCTTCCACTTAGTTGATATTGTCCAGGTCATACAAGAGGAACCCAGTGTCTCATAGGACAAGAGGAGAGAGCTATCCATTCTACCTACTGTATTAATAAAGCTTTTCATCCCTATCTCCTCTTTGGAAGCCTTTCCCTTTCACCTGAAGGATAAAGAGATTGCACCTGTGGAGGGTAGTCTTCACTGTGGAGAAGTTACAGTGTTAAAGTGCTAAAGTAGCAATAATTTCCCTACATAATAATCACCCAAAGGTACAATGATATAGTCATTTTCTGAGCCTTGTTTTGAAAAGTTCTTTTAAAAGGCTAAATGTTTGAATATTATTCTTAAATGCTTTCTCTCTAACTTGCAAAGGAAGCTATATAGTTTTGAATTTTAGTGTATCTACCCAGAAACTTTGGTAAAAATTTTACTCCAGGAACTGTTGGCCAAAAATACCCCATTATCTCCACTAATACTCCTTATCAAGTTAACATTTAATATAAGTATTATTAGTACCAGATGCTGTACGCCTGGGATTGTTTTTTAATAAATCAATATATATTTTGATGCTCTCTAAATATGAAAATACAAAGTGTTCCTGGCCAAGGTAGTCTGCCTGATCACTGAAATTCAAACGAGTCATAAGAGAGGAATGTCACGGGCTCATCAACATTTGAAGCTTTCAGTTTCTTCCTATTCTATTTATTACGTAAAAACAGAGCATGGATTGCAAAGGAAATTTTAATCATGTGGTCTAGATATGTATCATTTAGAAAGTCTGTGTTGATTTGTGTGTATGAGGAGGTGGGGAGAGTTGTAATGTGATGTACTTACAAAAAACAAACAAACAAACAAAAAAAACTAAGCTGTGTTTTATCTTTATTCCACACAGAGATAAAATAGGCTTTTGTCAGAGGGAAAAGTCACCAAGAAGAGTTAGGTTGCAGACCTCTCACTTCAAGGAATCTCTTCTAATCAGTGGTACAGCAAACCAGGCAAGTCAGATCTGAGGCTTGCCCTAAAGAGAGTTTCTTCAAAGACTTGCCTTTAAACCTCTGGGACTCCTCAGATCATTTGCTCCTCAGGTGAGCTCCCTGGCATCGATATTAGTGTCTTCTGTTCCTGCTGGATGCCACACACAACCCTGCAGTAGTCTAGAAACAATGGAAAAACTCTCTAGAAGAACAATCTCCTCACTTAAAAAGGCAGAATCAAAATGCGTATAAAAACACACCTACCTTTTCTCCCCAGCTTTACTGAGCTATAATTGATATGTAACACCTTGTAAACTTAAGGTATACAATATGCTGACTTGAGCCACGTGTGTGTTATAAAATGATGACTGACAACATTAGTTAACACTGCTATCACATCACATAGCCATCTGATGTCTTTTTTTGAGGTGAAAACATTTAAGATTAACTCTCTTAGCAACTTTTGAGAATATAAAACAGTAATGTTAACTATAATCACCTTGCTGTACATTAAATCCCCAGAACCTATTCATCTTATACTTGCAGGTTTGCACTCTGATCAAGATCTCTCCATTACCCCCACCAACCAGTTCTTAGTAACTGCTATTCTTGTCTCCATTTCTGTCAGTACGGCTTTTTAGATTCCACATAGAAGTAATATCACATGGTATTTGTCATTCTCTGTCCGACCTCTTTCACTTAGTACAATGTCTTCAGATTCATCCACACTGCTGCAAATGGCAGGATGTCCTTCTTTCTCATGGCTGAAAAACATTCCACTGCATATCTGTACCATATCATCTTTATTCACTCATTCATTGATGATCATTTATGTTGTTTCCATATCTTGGCTACTGTGAATAATCTTTTATGGTTTTCTTCTTCCTTTTCAATTTGGATGTCTTTTATTTATTTTTCTTTTTCCCCCCTAAATACTCTGTCTAGGACTTCCAATACTATGCTGAATAAAAACTATAATAAACACAGAAGAGTAGATATCTTTTTGATATATTGTTTTCATTTCCTTTGGATATATACCCAGAAATGGGATAGCTGTCATCATGTTAGTTTTTTTCAAAATGTTTTGAGGTCTTTAATACTATTTTCCATAGTGGCTACACCAACGTGTATTCCCACCAACAATGCACAAGAGTTTCCCTTTATCCATATCCTCGCCAGCCTTTGCAAACTCGTGTCTTTGTGATCATAGCCCTTGTAACAGGTTTGAGGTGATATCTCACTGTGGCTTTGATTTGCATTTTCCTGATGATTAGTGGAAAATTCTGAAAGAGATGAGAATACCAGAGCACCTGACCTGCCTCTTGAGAAACCTATTTGCAGGCCAGGAAGCAACAGTTAGAACTGGACATGGAACAACAGACTGGTTCCAAATAGAAAAAGGAGTACGTCAAGGCTGTATATTGTCACCCTGCTTATTTAACTTATATGCAGAGTACATCATGAGAAACACTGGGCTGGAAGAAGCACAAGCTGGAATCAAGATTGCTGAGAGAAATATCAATAACCTCAGATATGCAGATGACACCACGCTTATGGCAGAAAGTGAAGAGGAACTAAAGAGCTTCTTGATGAAAGTGAAAGAGAAGAGTGAAAAAGTTGGCTTAAAACTCAACATTCAGAAAATGTAGATCATGGAATTTGGTTCCATCACTTCATGGGAAATAGATGGGGAAACAGTGGAAACAGTGTCTGACTTTGTTTTTTGGGGCTCCAAAATCACTGCAGATGGTGATTGCAGCCATGAAATTAAAAGAAGCTTACTCCTTGGAAGGAAAGTTATGACCAACCTAGACAGCATATTGAAAAGCAGAGACATTACTTTGCCAACAAAGGTCCATCTAGTGAAAGCTATGGTTTTTCCAGTAGTCATGTACGGATGTGAGAGTTGGACTGCGAAGAAAGCTGAGCACCGAAGAATTGATGCTTTTGAACTGTGGTGTTGGAGAAGACTCTTGAGAGTCCCATGGACTGCAAGAAGATCCAACCAGTCCATTCTCAAGCAGATCAGCCCTGGGATTTCTTTGGAAGGAATGATGCTAAAGCTGAAACTCCAGTACTGTGGCCACCTCATGCGAAGAGTTGACTCATTGGAAAAGACTCTGATGCTGGGAGGGATTGGGGGCAGGAGGAAAAGGGGACAACAGAGGATGAGATGGCTGGATGGCATCACCGACTCGATGGACGTGGGTTTGGGTGGACTCTGGGAGTTGATGATGGACAGGGAGGCCTGATGTGCTGCGATTCATGGGGTCACGAAGAGTTGGACACGGCTGAGCGACTGAACTGAACTGAACTGAACTGATGATTAGTAATGTTGAACACCTTTGTATATATCTGTTGGCCATTTGTATATCTTCTTGAAAGGAACCAGTTCCTTTGTCCACTTTTTTCCCCCTTTTTTCACTTTTTAATCAGACTTTTTTTTGTTGCTATTGACTTTTTAAAGTTTTTTTTTTAATGTTTTCAATATTAACCCCTTACCAGACTTATGATTTGCAAATGTTTTCGCCCATGAAAGATTGTCCTTTCATTTTAATGGTTTCGTTTGCTGTGCAGAAGCTTTTTAGATTGATGTAGTCCCACTTGTTTATTTTTGCTTTTCTTAAAAATTATAATACAAATCATTGCGAAGAGCATTGTCAAGTAACTTACTCCCTGGATTTTCTTCTGGGAGTTTTATGGTTATAGGGCTTAGTTCACATTTTGTATTCATTTTGAGTTGACTTTTGTGTGCAGTGTAAGATGGAGTTCAGTTTCTTTTCTTTTTGTGTGTAACTGTTCAGTTTTCATAACACCATTTATTGAAGAGACCATCCTTTCCCCATTGTTCTTGGCTCCTTTATGATAAATTAATTGACTGCATAAATTTATTTCTTTGTTCTTTATTCTGTTCCATGTGTCTGTTTTCACGTGGATAGCATATTTATTGTGATTACCATAGCTTTGCAATGTAAGTTTGGAACCAGGAAACATGATGCCTCCAACTTTGTTCTTCTTTCTCAAGATTGCTTTGGTTATTTGGGGTCTTTTTGTGATTCCATTCAAATTTTGGGGTTGTTGTCTCTATTTCTGTGAAAAATGTCATTTGAATTTGATACGGGTTGCACTGAATCTGTAAGGGGCCTTGGGTAGTATACCTATTTTTAAAATATTCATTCTTCTAATCCATGAGCAGGGTATACCTTTCTATTTATTTGTGTCTTCTTTAATATCTTTCATTAGTGTGTGATAGTTTCAGTGCACAGATCTATAAACTTCTTGGTTAAGTTTATTTCAAAGCATTTTTTAAAATTGTTGCTGCTATTTTATAAGGCATTGTTTTGTCAATTTCTCTTTCTGATAGTTTGTTGCTAGTGTATAGAGTAACTGATTTTTTATATTGATTTTCACCTTGTAACTTTACTGAATTTGTTAGTTCTAACAGCTCGGATGGAGTCTTATGGTCCTTCTTGGATATTATTTATATTAATATTCATTACTTCACATTATTTATTAATAATCTTATGCATCAGATATGTAGATGATACCACCCTTAGGCAGAAAGCAAAGAGAAACTAAAGAGCCTCTTGATGAAAGTGAAAGAAGAGAGTGGAAAAGCTGGCTTAAAACTCAACATTCAAAAAACTAAGATCATGGCATCCGGTCCCATCACTTCATGGCAAATAAATGGGGAAACAATGGAAACAGTGACAGATTTTATTTTCTTGGGCTCCAAAATCACTGCAGATGGTGACTGCAGCCATGAAATTAAAAGATGCTTACTCCTTGGAAGAAAAGTTATGACAAACCTAGACAGCATATTACAAAGCAGAGACATTACTTTGCTAAAAAAAAGGTCCGTCTAATCAGAGCTATGGTTTTTCCAGTAGTCATGTGTGAATGTGAGAGTTGGACCATAAAGAAAGCTGGGCACTGAAGGACTGATGCTTTTGAACTGGTGTTGGAGAAGACTCTTGAGAGTCCCTTGGGCTGCTAGGAGATCAAACCAATCAATCCTAAAGGAAATCAGTTCTGAATACTCACTGGAAAGACTGATGCTGAAGGTGAAGCTTCACCACGTTGGTTATCTAATGCAAAGAGCTAACTCACTGGAAAAGACCCTCATGTTAGGACAGATTGAAGGCAGGAGGAGAAGGGGATGATAGAGGATGAGATGGTTGGATGGCATCACCAACCTGAGGGACATGAGTTTGAACAAACTCTGGGAGTTGGTGATTGGCAGGGAAGCCTGACGTGCTACAGTCCATGGGTTTGCAAAATTTGGACATGACTGAGTGACTGAACTGAACTGAATATTAATATTATGGCATCTACAAATGCAGACAGTTTTACTTCATTTTCAATTTGGTTGTCTTTTATTTCTTTTTCTTTCTCTTTCCCCCCCCTAATTACTCCGTCTAGGACTTCCAGTACTTGCTGGTTAAGCATTGCAAGAATAAACATCTTTCTTGTTCCTGACCTTAGAGGAAAAACTTTTAACTTTATACTGTTGAATATGTTAGCTGTGGGCTTGTCATATGATTTTTTTGAGTGTTGAGATATGTTCATTCCCTCTATATGCAGTTTGTTGAGTGTTTTTTTTTTTTTATCATGAGTGGGTGTTGAATTTTGTCAAATGTTTTTTCTGCATCTGTTAAGATGATAATATGAGTTTATCCTTTGTTAATGTGGTGTGTCACATTGATTAATTTGCAGATGTTGGTCCATTCTTGCATCCCTGGAATAATTCCCACTTGATTATGGTGTATGATCCTTTAATGTACAGTTGAATTTGGCTTGCTGATACCTTGTTGAGGGGTTTTGTGTCTAGGTGCATTCAGAAATATTGGCCTGTAATTTTCTTTTCTTGTTTCCTTGTCTGATTTTTGTATCAGGGTAACTCTGGTCTCACAAAATAAATTTGGAAGTATTCTTACCTCTTTTAATTTGGGGGAGAATTAATACAGGTCAATAATGAATCCAAATCCTCCTCAAAATGAAAGAATTCACTAGTGAAGCCATATGGTCCTAGATTTTCCTTTCTTGGAAGGTTTTTGATTATTGATTCAATCTCTTTACTAGCAATTGGTCTGTTCTGATTTTCTCTTCATGATTCTGTGCTAATTTGCTGTGTATATCTAAAAATTTATCCATTTCTCCTAAGTTGTCAAATTTGTCAACATATAATTATTTATAATTATCTCTTATGATTCTTTGTGTGATATCCCTCACTTATGATTTTTATCTCTTTGAATCCTTTCTCTTTTTTCCTGGTTAGTTCAGCTAAATCATTGCCTATTTTGGTTATCTTTTCAAAAGATAAAAATAGCTCTTAGTTTTGTTGATCTTTCCTATTGAACTTTTAGTCTTTATTTCATTTATCTCTTTTCTGATCTTAAATATTTCATTCCTACTGCTAACTTGGGGGCTTATGTTTGTTTTTCTTTTTCTAGTTCCTCGAGGTACAAAGTTATGTTGTTTATTTAAGAGCTTTCCTTTCTCTTAATGTAGGCATGTATTGCACATTTTCAGTTTTGGAAGGGACCTTACAGATCATGTTTTCAGTTTTTCTTTAATAGGATATCTGCCACTTGATCATCCAGTGATGGAGAGCTCATAGGCTTGAAATTAAACAAATCTCAATCTTGAATATTTACTAAATATAGTGATGTCTCCCCTGACATTGAAATGACATTTCCTTCTAAACTTCTCTTCATTGGTCTATCCTTTAAGATTACCAACAATAAAGCAGTTCTGTTATAATTTTTACAAAAGTTTGTTTTCTTTTATGATGGCTCTCACATCCCCACTTAGAATTCTCAGCTCCAGAACAAACATCCTATACACTTTAGATGCTTTTTACATAATCTGGCAAGGTCCATTTTGTAGCGTAGTCACCATTCTCAAAACTTTCTACAGCTTTACCATCGTGTATTTTAAAACATGGTAATAAGATACAAATACATTACATGGGATCTGGCCAGGACAGTACAGTGGTGTGAGTATGTCCTTTTTTCCTAGCATAGGTTAGATCTTCATGAGTGTTTTGGGCAGCTCATTACACATGGTTGCTTATATTAAGTTTCAGTTAACTAAAGTGCTTACTTCTTTTCCCAAGTGGGCTGTTTAATTAACTTACTTGAAAAGTAATGCAGAATTTTGAATTTTTACCTTCATCTTGATTCTTAGATTCTAGATGGTTGTATATCAGCTGTATATTTATACAGGAAAAAAACAGGATGAAGAGATGAGCTTTTTCTATCCCACTGAAAAATGACCCATAGGTTGTTAATTATTTTTGTATAAGATTATTTAAAGACTACAAACTTATTTAACTGCATACATTCTAGCTTATCTTTAGGGGAGAATACGTCATATGCCTGTTGAAAAGAGGGCCATGTCTTCAGGGAATCCATTCTGCTTCTTGATAAGCACCAGCTTCCTTTAATATTAGCAAATTGGAATCTGTAGGTACAATTCAAATTTATCATCGTGCTTAGTTGCTCAGTCATGTCTGACTCATTGCAACTCCATGGACTATAGGTGGCCAGGCTCCTCTGTCCATGGGGATTCTCCAGGCAAGAATACTGGAGTGGGTTGCCATGTCCTCTTCCAGGGGATCTTCCCAACCTAGGGATCGAACCCAGGTCTCCTACATTGCAGGCAGATTCTTTACTGTTTGAGCCACCAGAGAAGCCCTTTTATTACTTTATCATTAATAATAAAAGAATAATAACTTTAGCTTTTTGAGGTTCACAAAATAAATAAAAATATAACCTTCATCAAACTATCATTAAATGACTTTTCTGCAGTGATATATGCACATTCATTTCCATATCCTGAACATGAATCTTAAAACAGGAGTTAAATTTGATGGGGGTCATCTAGAATGTCTGTGATCTTAGTTAAATGACTTATGTTCTTGGGACCCTGATCTGTGAGGATGATGAATATGAAAACGTTAGTGGTGATAACCATCAACCTGGGATTCAAACATCTATTGATGACATATATTATACCCACGTGAAGTGAAGTATGTTAGTCGCTCAGTAGGGTCTGAGCATCTCTTGCATTGCAGGCAGATTCTTTACTATCTAAGCCAGCAGGGAAGCCCATACTATACTGATACTCACAATATTTTCTTAAATTCTCCCAGCTACTTATTTTTATGGATATTACTGATTAGCATATTTCCTCTATCCCCATTCCCTATACCCTTAAGAATATCTACCATTAGCTGCACAAATAAAGTATTTAATTAAAATAAAACACTATCTAAGTTATCAAAAATTTACACATCATTAACACTCATAAACTCAAAATTCCTGGAAACATTCTAACTGTGTGTCAGTAAGTTTACTGAAGCCAATGTTTCATGCTTTTTCTTATTCAGTTTAGTGAGGCTTGATATACCTTTGTCTCTTTATTCAGTCTCAGCATTTCCTAGAATTTTACAGCATGAGAACAGTACATCCAGGAATATTCATTTGAATTCACCTTTGTTGTTCCAGTCCTTTCCTCTTTTGGCCCTGGCCCTGGATCATTGTGTTTTGGGATTGTCATCCTTTCCTTTGCCAAAGGTCACCCATTACTACTGGCTATGCCAGTTTTACAGCTGCAATATTTTGTCTACAGAAGTCCTTTCTGAATCACCGCAGAGTGGGCCTAACTTCTTTTAAAGGCAATTGTCATTATCTTTCTGATAATCACATATCCTTTTCTCCAGGAGAGGAAATCAGCCTTTCAACAGAACATTTTAGAATTTAGTTATAAATTCATCTAACTCCCCACCATTTTAGAGTTTAGAAGTATGTTTTGGTGGAGTTTCAAAAGAAACAAGCATAGCTGATGGTAAGACTGGTAAAGCTCTGGATAAGACAGTAATAAGTAATTTTTCAAGAATGTCATCTATTATGAGGATAACGTAATAGATGTCATGTTATTCTCCCCAAAGACACCAATTTCACACCATTGGAGAGCATTTTTCACTTCCCTTCTGACATCTCCAGGCACTCAGTTGCAACACATAGAAGGCAGTGTTTTGAAGGACAAAAAGGCATATTCAGCCCGCAATTTTGGCTTGCTTTCCCTATTATTTTTCCTCAGAATTATGTAATCTTTGGGTTGTTCCAGAAAGTAATGAAAATGATCATCATCTGTATAGGATCCTGTCCAATATGCTCAAGGAGTTTTAATCACACTTCAGGTCGTGTTCAAGTTTTGCATGCAATCTCCACTGGGCTAGAAAGATGTAAGCACTAAGGGATGGCAATGGCCTTCTTATCTAACATCGGGAAAAAGAAAAATTATTTTCTTATTTTCTCCAAAGGGAAAATTCTTTAAGTAAGCTGATTGAACTAGGGACAATGGGTATTATGAGGGACACTATAAAGTATGTGTCTGCTATAAGCCTATACCTTTTTAATAAAATATTATTTCAGCTGATTGAATGGGGGATTATTGGTTATATGAAGGGTACGATAAAATTGTGTGTCTCCATTACAAACCTAAATCTTTTTTTAATAGAGTGTTTGGGCCATTATATTTTCACATTTGCTTTTGAATAGTTAATGACTATCAGTCATGCTTTTCTATGAGAAGCTTTCAGTATGATTCCTAAAAGCCCTTGCATTAAAATGTGAGAATGAGTAGGAGTGATTTGTACCTTTGACTGCTATTGTCATTAGCATTAGATGACTCCTCTTAATACTTTTCACTCGAGTGGCTATTACAAAATTATAATTTTTCAAACGGATATTTAAAAATCACAGAAAAAACAAATGGGGTGTACAAAGGTGGAAACTACTCATGCATGAAGTGTTGTTCTTTCCTGGGGAGCTCTATAATCCTGGGAGATACTGTCATAAAACATTTCATATTTTTAGGATGCTTTCACTATGAAAAACCTGCTATATTTCAATACTTCCTCTCTCCTTTTATTTCAAAAGGAAAAATCCAAGCTTCATGTGTTTTAAATAAATGATTCCCTTCATGCTTCCCTTCTTCTGCCCTCCATTTGCCAAGATTGATATTATCTGGGCCTTTCTTATGCAGAGGGCCATTAAGTCTTAGACACTGAGTGGTGTTACTCTAGCTGGTGATGCTGGTGATGCAAGCACATAAGTTAATTCTGGCTTTTGAACTTGTTAAGACATCCAAATGTATGTCATTCCAGTATTTATGGGAAAAAAACACTTTTTTTTTAAGGGCAATAAGCAATAAAATAGTGGACCTTAAAAACAGAAAATCACTGTCATTGTGACTATTAAAAATTTCATTTTTTAAAAAGGCGGTATTAAGCTTAGGAGCAAAGAGGGACTTTCTGCTTCTGAGAATGGAAACCCATATGGCAGGAGACAAGGCCTCTAGGGATAGTACATGTAGATCAAAACAGTGGGAGTGGAATTTTCCTGAGTTTTACTTCTATAAATAATTAACTGAATGTCTTTACATAAATAAATAGTTTCCTCTGGGAATTACAGCATCATTAGGAATTTCTGAGTACTAATCCTAATTTGGGCATCTATTCCTCATTCTCATCTTTTAGCATATGTCTGCCTTTGGTGTTTTTTTTTTTTTTTTTAACCATCACAATAGTGTTGCAGTTCATAAGGAGTATTGCTTAACTGTCTCTTTCTCATTTTAGGCCTTTATTTCATTTCTCTCTTCTTGGCAAAAGGATATCACTGAGCCACTGGAGGAGGCTTATATTAGTCATATTCCCTTCATTTTTCAAACTAGTTACTCCTTTTTATTAACATTATAGAGAAGACCAAGGGGGAGTTAACCATCTAGAAATTAAAGAAGACAAGTATTCAAATCTATTTCTGAAGTTATGATCGCTCCCTTTGTTATCTCAATATAATTCAACACAAGAATTTTAAAAAAATTGTTAAATACTTATTTCATAAATAAGACTCTTTACTAGTGCTCAGAAATGCAAAATAAGCAGGAAATTTTTTTATACTTTGGGGGAGCAGGGACTCTAAAACAGGTGATAATGATATAGTCATGCATGAATGGTAGATTTTACCTATCATTTATATAAATCAGCTTCATAACTTCAGTAGGAGAGCTCTTTGTTAAAGGAATCCTGTGTAAATTTGTATACAGCACAAATAACCACCTCTTTTTCGGTCAGTTCTGGAAGTCAGAATCTGATAGGTCATATATTTTTAAATCAGGGAATTATGCACATTATAAGACAGCAATGTCTCTCTGAAGATCCCTTTTAGCTAGTACTGGGGGTCTAGTTTAGGAACAGAACTACACTGATGGAAAGTACTGTTTAATGATGCCCTAACCTTTGGTCTTCCAGATCCATGACCTGTATTTCCATACTTTGGTCTCTATAGGGAATTGGCCCCAAGAACATGTCAAAAGCTTCCTTACCCTTTGGCTTCTTGTTGATACTGTTAGCAGATCAGCAAGTAGGAGGAGAGAGTGACTGTTTATTTTGTCAAGTCCCTTCCTTTCAGGTTGCTGTGTTCTGTCTGGATGTTACCTCTATCACAGGTCCTAGTTCCTGCCTAGCTGCACTCCCTTACAGCTATCCAGGCTGAGATGCCCCTTCAGTCCTAGGTGGTAACATCTCTGTATTGCTGTTCATCACCCAATACTACTCTATCCCTTGTTACTTTCCTTAAACCTTGTGTTTGTCAATCATCTTTTATTGAAATCTTATCAACGTTTTTAGTGAAGCTCCTTGGTTCTTGATCATACATAAACTTTTTTGATATAGTAGTAGATTTTATTAGTAGAATATATTTTAGTCGAAATAGTGGATTAATTTTTAATAGACTATGAACAGAGAATTCTACAAGTATTCTGCCTTCTGTATTTCTCCTTATCACCCTGTCCTCTAAATTGTCTTGGACTACAGGGAAAAATGCTCCTGCTAGACTAAAGGATACTGATCCCTTCTTACAAACAAAGGCACCACAGAAAAGTTAAAGAGAGATTGTCCATAATAATTTCTTAGCCCTTCAGGAACAAGAGACAAGGCTGTATCATTATATTGTTATTCTTAGGCTTAAAAGACAGGTTAAAATATCTTCTGATTGATAATTAGACCCAAAGGGAGGGATGGACATTTAGATAACAGACCCCAAATTTGGGATCCATAGAAAAGCACTGGGCACTACAGAACACCATTACATGGCTTCATTATTTATAGATTATTACACCTTAATTTCATCCAATCATCTATGTGCTCATTGATGTACATATTCACTCAACAAATATTTGAGTGGTTAACTATGTCCTGTGGGGCAATGATAGGCCTTAGTACTATAACAGTGAACAAGGTAGGGTCTATCCCCTCAGGAAGCTTTGTGAAGAGGAATCACAACTGATATTGGAACACCCTACACCCCCTTTATATAACAAACAATAGCTTGTTAAAGGTTATTCTCAATATTTGTATCATCTTCATAAAACATGAAGTCATAAGAAAAAAACACTTTATTGATAGCTAACTCAGTTCAGTTCAGTTGCTCAGTCGAGTCCAACTCTTTGCAGCCCCATGAACCTCAGCACACCAGGCCTCCCTGTCCATCACCAACTCCCAGAGTTTACTCAAACCCATGTTCATTAAGTTGGTGATGCCATCTAACCATCTCATCCTCTGTCGTCCCCTTCTCCTCCTGCCCTCAAGCTTTCCCAGCATCAGGGTCTTTTCAAATGAGTCAGCTCTTTGCATCAGGTGGCCAAAGTATTGGAGTTTGAGCTTTAGCATCAGTCCTTCCAATGAACACCCAGGGCTGATCTCCTTTAGGATGGACTGGTTGGATCTCCTTGCAGTCCAAGAGACTCTCAAGAGTCTTCTCCAACACCACAGTTTAAAAGCATCAATTCTTTAGTGCTCAGCTTTCTTCACAGTCCAACTCTCACAACCATACATGACCACTGGAAAAATCATAGTCTTGACTAGACGGACCTTTGTTGGCAAAATAATGTCTCTGCTTTTTAATATGCTGTCTAGGTTGGTCATAACTTTCCTTCCAAGGAGTAAGTATCTTTTAATTTCATGGCTGCAGTCACTGTCTGCAGTGATTTTGGAGCCCCCCCCACAAAAAAGTCAGCCAGTGTTTCTACTGTTCCCCCATTTATTTTCCATGAAGTGATGGGACCGGATGCCATGATCTTAGTTTTCTGAATGTTGAGCTTTAAGCCAACTTTTTCACTCTCCTCTTGCAATTTCATCAAGAGACTCTTTGGTTCTTCTTCACTTTCTTCCATAAGGGTGGTGTCATCTGCATATCTGCGGTTATTGATATTTCTCCCAGCAATCTTGATTCCAGCTTGTGCTTCAGAGGCACCTAAATATGGCAGCCTCTACACCATTATTATTACTTTTCTGCCACTGTATCTTTGTTATAGGACCAATTACATGCACAGACCCAATCTAGGCTACAAGAACTAGTTTAATATTTTGTTAAGTATTTAATACTTTTTACATAATGTTATATATCCTTGTGATCCTTTTTTCTTTTTTCTCACAATAAGCTATGAGCTCTTTGAGGACAAGCTATATCTCTGGTTCATCTTTGCATTCATAGAGGCATATAACCAAAAACGCAACTGAATGTAATATGGAAGATGCTCAAGTGAATTTGGCTACATTAATGAATAGATGGCTGTGTTCTAGGCTGAAGTTTAGATTCTTCTGATTTATAAGATAATTACCTTAAAAATTTCATTATATCCTAAAACAAGCAATATATATATATATATATATACACACACACATATATATATATCTATTATTGATTTGAAAGATTGACATAGAGAAGAAAGATTTTTCCAAAGGACAGAACAAACTCAAATTCTATGCACCTTTTGCAATCTCCTAAAGATATTAAAGACAGAACATGTCAAATTAAATTTTGATTAACCAAGATTTCAATGTCTAATGTACAGATCACCTAAGCTTCTTTTATTCTTTACTTCTTTTAGGTACTCTATGATTTACCACTTAATGATTAGCTGAAACAAATCAGCTATTTCTTTTTCTTGTCAGTAGCCTTCATAAGATATTTAATAAACAAAAGAATACAAATGTCAAATAATATAATAAGCAGATTTAATTGATTTCCATTCCTTCTATTATAGATCTATAAGTCATAGATGGAAATAATTGTTTTTTGTTTGAAATGATTATAAGATTATAATTCTAAAATAGCTCTGCAAAAATAAACACTATGATTAAAACATGTGGAAAGAACCTGAATAGACATCTCTCCAAAGATAAACAGATGGCTAACAGACACATGAAAAGATACTCAACATAACTGATCATTGGGGAAATGCAAATCAGAATTGCGATGAGATCACCTCACAGCTACCACAATGGCGATTATCAAAAAGACAACAAATAACTAGCATTGGGGAAGATGTGGAGAAAAGGGAACCCTGTTCATAGGAATGTAAATTGGTGTATCCACTACAGAACACAGTATGGAGTTTCCGTAAGGAACTAAAAATAGAATTACCATATGATCCAGCAACTCTACTTCTGGGTTCTTAGAAGAAACAAAAACACTAGCTTGAAAATATATATGTACCCTTATGTTCACTGCAGCACTACCTACAGTAGCTAAGATTTGGGAGTGACTTACATATCCATTGATAAAGAAGATGTGATATATATATATGTGTATGTATATATATATGTAAATATCTATATATATGCACACATATACATTGGAATACCATTCAGATACAAAATAGCATGAAATCTTGCCACTTGTGACAAGTGAAATAAGTTTAAAAAGACAAATATTGTATGATTTAATTTATATGTATAATTTTAAAAAAGCATACTTACAGAGAAGAAATGGAGGTGCAGACATAGAGAATGGTTTGGTGGACACAGCGGGGGAAGGAGAGGATAGGACAACTTGAGGAAGTAGCATTGAATATACACCATGGTTTACAAGGTAAATAGCTAGTGGAAAACTGCTGTATCACACAGGGAGTCCTGTCTTGTTCTCCATGACAACCTAGAGGGGGAATGAGGGGGAGGCTCAAGAGGGGCGGGATATATATATATATATATATATATATATATATATATA
>SJYQ01002251.1:131163-149999 GCA_006410935.1 Redunca redunca
GAGCAAACTTAACAAACCAGAAACAGATTCATAGATACAGAGAACAAACTTGTTGTCACCAGGGGTGAGGAGTGAGGGTGTGGTGGGGTGGGGTGGAAGGTTGGGTAAAATAGATAAAGAGGTACAAACTTCAGCTATAAAGTAAATAAGTCTTGGAAATGTAATATATAGTCAATAATACAGTAATAAATTTGTGTGGTGCCAGATGGTTACTAAACTTATCATGGTGATCAACTCATAATGTATTTAAATGTCAAATAACTATATTATACATCAGAAACTAATATAATATTGCATGTCTACTATACTTCTACTTGAAAAAGAAAAAGAAAAAATAAAATAGCTTTGGATCAAAAAATAATGAGACATTTGAACATTGTTAGCTTGGTCAAGTTGTTTTTCTTCTCTGTGTCTCTCCTCTCAAATGTAAAATCAGGTTGGATGAGTAAGTTCCAAGATTTTCTGTAGCTTTAATATTCTTATTTCCATTTTTAATCCTGAAATGAAAAGAAAATTTTAAACAATTCCCCTTTGTATAAGTCTTTCCACACATGGTTTTATACTTAACAAAACATCCCTTAACATGGACAAGTCAATATGGAAGGAAATTAGGGCTTAGAAAAGACTACTTAATCACTTACCCAAGGTTATGTATCCAGTAAGTGAAAGCTAAAAACAGCACATGCAAAAGTACAAGCTCATTGTCCAGTGTTTTTTCTGTGTTAGCAGGCTGCTTCTCCAAAACTAGACATTGCACTCACATACAAGCCCACACATGCATGTGAACACACACACTCACACACACTTCCTTCCTTTCTTTATAATCACAGTGAGCTTGTATTGATATTGACATCCATAAGCACACAGCTTTCTAGATCAATTACTCTTTACCTTGTGGAAAGATGGAAATATTTCAATTATTGGTTTTATGCTAATATATAGCCTAAAACCTCAACATGAGGGCAATTATTTGAGAGCTGTAACATGTCCAGTGGACAGAGGAACCTGGCAGGCTACAGTCCGTAGGGTCACAAGTGTTGGAGACAGGCACAAACAAACATGTCCAAAGCAGTGCATCTTCCCTAGACTTGCTATATTCACAACATATAGCTTTTATTGCAGCAGTAAGATGAATCCAAAGCTGTTTGAAGTACATTATTAAATACAGATGAAAATAAGGTTTGCACCTTATTCACCTTAAATACAGATGAAAATATTGTCATGTGTAGATAAAATTAAAATAAAATGTCACAGTTGTCTCTAAAATTTTGTTATTTACAATTTCCTATCTAACTTGTGGCAAATAGCCCTTGTGCTATTCTTGGTTTGTAATTTTTAGCAATTTTAGTTTTTTACTCTGTAGGTGTATAAATGATCATGCTTGCTATTGTACGGGAACACTGAGGTTAAAGAAACTGAGTTTTAATAAAAGCAGTTGAGTATACTATTGATGCTTATGGTCTTCTTGAAATCCAGTTTTATTATCCTCAAACTCTCTTCCCACCCTCCAGCTAGAAAAGATGACTTAGAGGTGTATGGAAGTAAAACTGAGATCGTGCTTTTTTCTTATCTTGTTTTGTTCAAATAATAACTTAAGACAGCTTACATTGAGTCAGACAATATGGAAAGATGCAATAATCTGACCCAGAGAGATGTTATGGGGAGGGAGGTGGGAGGGGGGTTCATGTTTGGGAACGCATGTACACCCGCGGTGGATTCATGTCAATGTATGGCAAAACCAATACAGTATTGTAAAGTAAAATAAAGTAAAAATAAAAATTTTAAATAAAATAAAATAAAATAATATAGCTAGATGTTTCCAATGGTCAATAAACAAACAAAAAGGTACTCAACTATATTAAATAAACTTTTGGCAAAGCGTACACTACTGTTTCTGAATAAGGCAGAAGGGGATCATTATTTATAAAACAGTTCTATTTGAGGGCTACTTATCAAAACAATAAATTTAATTTTATATTGTTAATTTGAAACCATAATTAGGAACACAGACCATTAAATGTTATAACCAGGCCCATCTTCTCTTTTTAAGCACCCCAAGTAATATTCATAGTAAGTTGAATGATGAAAATATAACATACAGGTATAAGAGAACATCGGTCTTTCTGTGTAACACAAACAGAGGTATTCCTCTCATTTTAAAGGTATTCCTCTCATTTATCAAGCACTTAAGGAAAAAATTAAAAGGTAGGTAAACCCACACACAATACCACTGGTAAGGGAGGGTGGTAAAGTAAGTAGTAGGAATGATTGGTAGTCTATATTGAGTTCATGCAATTTTGCTAGTCAATTAACCTCCAAAGACTGAGAGGTTGACACAACCTTCACATAAGCATTTCATTATGGTCAAGTTTTGCTGCAGGTGTGTAATACATAGGGTAATTTGTTTTTGTTGTTTGGTCGCCAAGTCATGTTCAGTTCTTTGCAATGCTATGGACTGTAGCCTGCCAGGTTCCTCTGCCCATTGGATTTACCAGACACAGATACTGGAGTAGATTGCCATTTACTCCTCCAGGGGATCTTCCCAAGCCAGGGATTGAACCTATATCTCCTGCATTAGCAGGTGGTTTCTTTACCCCTGAGCCATGTAGGAAGCCCATATAGTCCAATAGCTAAGCCTAAAACCTATCTAATCTACTGGTAAAAGACTGGTCTGGTCAATCCTATTGGGCACTTAATGAAACAAGAAACAGTTATTTTGCTAATATTTTAATACATGAATCGACTGTCATTTGGAAGATTTTTAGAAGGGGGGTTCTTTTAAAAAAAAAGATACAACTGAAAGTAAGGTACAAATATGGTACCATAAAGTGTGGTACAAATATGATACCAAAATCACAAAGCACTGTGCTTGTAGGATGACATATATAAACAAATGAGCAATGATGAAAGTCTGTCATTATAAGTGGTCCATTATAAGTAGATCCATGGATCAGATACCTTCCTGAATGCTTTATTCAAGTTTTCATCATTATGAAAACTGCTTCCAGTATTCAATAAGTTCAGTCTGGGATCCCCAAAATTAGGTGGTTAATTTGATCTATAGTTTTACTAAGCTCTTCAGGTAGGACAGATACAGTGAAAGTGAAGTCACTCAGTTGTTCCGTCGTGTATGACTCTTTGTGACCCCATGAACTGTAGCCCACCAGGCTTCTCCGTCCATGGGATTTTCCAGTCAAGAGTACCAGAGTGGGTTGCCATTTCCTTCTCCAGGGGATCTATAGCCACAATTTCAATAGCCACTTTCAAACTGTGGGTAACTGATTCAGATATGCAAAAAAAAAAAAAAGATAACTAAATTACAGTCGACAGAAAAGTGAGTGAAAGTGTTATATGGTCGTGTCAAACTCTTTGTGACCCCATGGACTGTACCCACCAGGCTCTCTCTCCATGGAATTCTGCAGGCAAGAACACTGGATTGGATTGCCATTTCTTTATCCAGGGGGTCTTTTTGACCTAGGGATCCAACCCGGGTCTCTGGCATTGCAGCCAGATTCTTTATCCTCTGAGCCACCAGGGAAGCCCAGATATCTGTGCAGACTTTTTCAAATAAACTTGTGCTTCTTCATTCATTCTCCTATTCTCAACAGTGAAAAACAAACTTTTCAAGAGGGACAAATTCTTTGGGAATGGTTATTAAATGTAAACTAAACTCCTACTGCATCAGAATTAACCACTTTGGGGTCATAAGAAAGGTAAAGACCGAATAATCCAACTGATTCTGCTTCTTAGACCTGGAGTTGTTATCTACAAGCCCCATTAAGCAGGAAACTCCTTGATTTATTTGGTCTATGCAGTTGGATGGCTATTCAAGTACCTACTCTTTTGTTAGGAAAAAAAAAATTAAAAGCAAAACTCCAAAAGCTTTTAAAAAAGGGCTTCTTGAGGTCCACTGTCAAACTGCATTTGTAAAAAATGTAGTAAGTTATATTCTCACCAACAGTGTAAGAAAGTACCTCTATTTTGAAAAATTTTCTCTTATTTCCTAGAAGGCTCTGTTGGATGCTTATCTGTCTTTAATGCCTTTTTTAGTGCTTTATAAATTTGCTTTTAACAAGGAAGGCAGAATAAGCTACAGATGGAAGGAGCTGCCAGAGTAACAGCAAACAATGAAACAAAGTTGTGTGTTAGTTCACAGCAAAGCAAATGTCTAGAACTGTGAATAACTGAGTTTCTGAATCTGGAGGATGACTGTACTAAATGTATCAGCAGTTACATTCAGTGAATTCATACTTTTATCTGAATTGTAGAGAAAATTTTACAAGAATTGTTACTGAGATTATTATTCAATAATTCATTAATGACTTAGAGTTCAAATGAAATTTGACACTATTAAAAATGTATAAAGATTAGTGACAACAGTAGCAAATACAAACATTTAATAAGAATATGTATGAACTGGCACAACTTTGTTAAACTACAGTTGAGTTTTAATATACTGGAGTGACCATCATCACACAAGGATAGTATATCCCCGACAGTGGTACACATTGGGAATGAGTATGTAGTTGTGAAGAATATGTCTTATGTGCCATGTGCTCAGTCATGTCCAGCACTTTGTGACCCCATGGACTGTAGCCTGCCAGGCTCCTCTGTCCCTGGAATTCTCCAGGCAAGAATACTGGAGTAGACTGCCATTTCCTTCTCCACGGGATCTTCCCAATCCAAGGATTGAACCTGTGTCTTCTGTCTCCTGCACTGCAGGAGGATTCTTTACCTGGTGAGCCACTGGAGAAATCCAGTGAAGAAAGATGAGATAATTATCAAATAGAAAATGTGTGCTTTCTATATGTCATTTTTAAAGGTAATTTTGCAAGGTCAGAAATTACAGCATAAAATTCACATGACATTTTAAAAATGATTTGGAAAGAATACTTTTAAATAATAGGAAATTGGGTTATATTTTGTATTTTCAACAGATTTTTAAATGTTGAACATTTTTCTCATACTTTGAGGTAGGTCAGTTATCATTTCACTTTGTAAGGGTCTGCTTCTAAACCATTAGTAGGATTTCCTGATGGTTAACCTACTATTTGTTGAGTACTGTGCTAGGTGCTGGGGTGAAATATTTTAGTGAACATATATTAGGTGCACAATTAGTAGCTTTGTGTGTGTGTGTGTGTGTGTAGGCCTGAAATGGCAGAGATATAAACTAAAAATAGTTTAGAGAAAAGAAACTGCACAGAGAGAAATGAAATAATTAAAAATCGAAAAGGATATTATGAGCTCTGTGAAAAGTCATTTAAAAAACCAAAAAGGACAACTACATTAGGTTAGGTAAATAAGGAAGGGTCATTCAGGAAGTATTCAAAATGAGGTGAATCCAAACACCTTATATGGTAACAGAAAGTGCTTAGAATCAGAGAAATCACACTCATTGATTCATTTCCTCCAACAGAGAGACCTCAGACTCCGCCTCCCTTCCCCACATGTGTGTATGCATGCTCAGTCTTATCTGACTCTTTGCAACGCCACTGACTGTAGCCTGCCAGGCTCCCCTGTCCATGAGATTTCCCAGGCAAGAATACTGTAGCGCTTGCCACGCTCTCCTCCGGGGATCTTCCCTCGTTTGAGTCTCCTGCACTGGCAGGTGAATTCTTTACCACTAATGCCAGCCGGAAAGCTCCCTCCCTTCCCCACACATATTTAAGTTTAAAGAGATTAAAAACTCAGCTATGAGTAGTGGCTATTGTATTGGACAGCACGGCTTCACATTACACTGAAGGCAGGGGCTTTGTAAATGACTTCACCTCTCACTGAGCCTCACACAAGGTGGACTCATGATAAATACTCCTTAACTGCTAGTTAACCCTGGGGATGACAGAGGATGAGATGGCTGGATGGCATCACCGACTCGATGGATATGAGTTTGAGTGAACTCCGGGAGTTGGTGATGGACAGGGAGGCCTGGAGTGCTGCAATTCTGGGGTCACAAAGAGCCGGACACGACTGAGTGACTGAACTGAACTAAACTGAACCCTGGAAAGATTCAGTAATCACAAAAACAGAAATAAGTGTATAGCCACCAACAAAAAGTCCCTGTAAATATAAACCGTTCTTATTTTAATTTGCTTAGGAAAATAGAATATATCCAGTCATATCCATTGATATAGCACAAGGGATATGATCAACATATCCCTACAAAGTTGATCAAGAAGACCATATCGCTTTCTCCTTGAGAGCTGTAGGCCATGGTTTACCATCAACTTTTCAGGGCATGGGGTCAAAACAGAGCCAGAATCAATTTCTATGGATTTTCTATTAGAGGTTTGCTTGAAATTCTAAGTTCCATTTTACAACACTCTCACTATAGATGTCACAGTGGTAACTTTTTCCATGTCTCCTAAGCCTCAGACCCTTTGTTATGAATTAATTTCTAATAGCATTTTAGTACAAAGGGTCTATTGCAAGATGAGATAGTTTTTCAGGTGGCTCAAAAGAAACAAAGAAACATTGACTTCTATTATGATCATAGATTTGGCTTAAATTTGAATGGAAATCTAAGGTGCTATTTTGAAAAAGAATAACAAGCAACATCTATTGTATTCACTGGGAAATGCACATTGGGCACCAGGATCCTCACCATCACACCGCTGTGAAAACTGTTAAAAAACAAAACTTACTTCTTCCTTGAAAAACCTAAATCCTTTTCTTGTAATCATGATAGACTGTTCACAATACCAACCATTAAAATGTGCCACCAATAAATGAAGTGACATGGTTAAAACTGAATAAAAAAATCTGCATTTATACATCTTATATATTAGCCTTCCCCTCAGTTTGACTTTTGTTAGTTTTTGTTTTTTGTTGTTTTTTGGCCACACCACACGGATTGTGGGATCTTAGATCCCCAGGGATTGAACCCAGGCCGTCAGCAGTGAAAATGCAGACTGCTAACCACTACACCACCAGGGAGTACCTGACTTTCATTACTTTTCAAATTCCTTTAAAGAATTTCTGTATAATTGATATTGTCATTTTTCTATAAAAGTATACAAAAACTTTGGTACTGGAGAAATGAACTCTGATTTACACACCAATAAATAGATTGTATGAATGGTGCCAAATGTTAGGATTTAAAGGGAACAGGACCGGAGTCTTCTAGGTTATAGTGCTCACTAAGGAAAGAAGGAAGTGAAGGAAGTGAAAGTCATTCAGTCATGTCCGACTCTTTGCAATCCCATGGACTATACAGTCCATGGAATTCTCCAGGGCAGAATACTGGAGTGGGTAGCTGTTCCCTTCTCCAGGGGATCTTCCCAACCCAGGGATAGAACCCAAGTCTCCCACATTGCAGGTGGATTCTTTACCAGCTGAGCCACAAGGGAAGCCAGTGCTCACTAAAGTAGGGGTCAAATTGAGTTAGGTTTGGTGGCATATTACAAGACCATTTGTAAAATATAAGCTTTGAATCTGTACACTGTAGGATTCAAAACTTGGAAATTAAGGCTATTGACAGTAGGAAGTGGGATGTTTAGATGCCTTTAGGAAATGGGGAGTAAGAAGCTAGCAGGGAGGTATATAGTCAATTCTCATTAACCGTGGATTCTGTATTTGCCAATCTGCCGACTTGCTACAAACTTCTTGCAACTTCAAAATGAGCATTCATGGTGATTTCATAGTCATTTGTATTCATGTGCAAAACTATGAAAAATTTGAGTAGACCATGGCTCACATCCCTAGCTCAGGTCACTCAGGCAAAGCTTTGCATTCTTCTTTCAGCTCTCACACTGTTAACAAGTAGTGTTTCCTTAGTCTATTTAGTGGTTATTTTTCTGCCTTTTTTTTTCTTTTGGTAACTTCACTGTTTAAAATAGCCCCTATGAGTAGTGCAGAAGTGCTATCTAGTGTTCCTATAAGCGAGAGGGCTGTGGAGAAAATACCTGTGATAGAGAAGTTTTGTATAGATTATGAATTAGACAGTTGCCTGTAAGTTCAGTTTCGACAGAAGTGATCAAACAGTATCTAGTAAATAAGATGTCTTTAAAAAGAAACACAATGAGGTACCATTTCACGCCAGTCAGAATGGCAGCAATCCAAAAGTCTACAAGCAATAAATGCTGGAGAGGGTGTGGAGAAAAGGGAACCCTCTTACACTGTTGGTGGGAATGAAAACTAGGACAGCCACTATGGAGAACAGTGTGGAGATTCCTTAAAAAATTGCAAATAGAACTGCCTTATGACCCAGCAATCCCACTGCTGGGCATACACACCAAGGAAACCAGAATTGAAAGAGACACGTGTATCCCAATGTTCATCGCAGCACTGCTTATAATAGCCAGGACATGGAAACAACCTAGATGTCCATCAGCAGATGAATGGATAAGAAAGGTGTGTTACATATACACAATGGAGTATTACTCAGCCATTAAAAAGAATACATTTGAATCAGTTCTAATGAGGTGGATGAAACTGGAGCTGATTATACAGAGTGAAGTAAGCCAGAAGGAAAAACACCAATACAGTATACTAACACATATATATGGAATTTAGAAAGATGGTAATGATAACCCTCTATGCGAGATAGCAAAAGAGACACAGATGTATAGAAAGGACTTTTAGACTCTGTGGGAGAGAGAGAGGGTGGGATGATCTGGGAAAATGGCATTGAAACATGTATACTATCAGGTAAGAAATGAATCGACAGTCTATGTTCGATACAGGATACAGGATGCTTGGGGCTGCTGGTGCAGGGGGATGATCCAGAGAGATGATATGGGGAGGGAGGTGGGAGGGGGGTTCAGGGTTGGGAACTCATGTACACACGTGGCTGATTCATGTCAATGTATGGCAAAACCAATACAGTATTGTAAAGCAAAATGAAGTAAAAATAAAAATTAAAAAAAAAAGAAACACAGATGAAACAAAATTACATATTGATTAGTTGATAAAACCAGAAGCTCATAGGAACATAATTTGGATTTTCCCTAGAAGCAATGATTCAGTGTTTGCTAATTCGATGTTTCTGGTGACTTCTAGGGCAAAATAAGTATGAATAATGAGAACCAACAGTACATGTTGGAGGAGTGAGGGATGATGAGACATTTAATTACTATCTTTCAGGGAATATTATTTATGTCCATAATGGACTCTAGGTCCCAAGCAGAGCATTACAATAGAGGAGACCCGAAAATTCCCGAGATATATTTTCCCCACTTAGATCCATGGGTTAACTTTGGTGAGTCCCAAACACCATGAAATGAAAGATATACATACATATACATATATATATATATATATATATATATATATATATGCATACACACATATGTGTATCTTTCTGGAAGTATGTTCTAGAATACCCAGTAAATTTAGTAAATTTTCAAAATTGTCTATGACTCAATTAAAAATTGCTACTCTGTGAGGTAAGCATGAGGTCTAGGACTGCGGTACTGTATACAGAGTTCCAGCTGAGTTGGAACTTGGCCTTTGTATGACAATGCCTAGCAAGGATATAGGTTTAAGTTTGCTGAGAGATGACACTTGAAGGCCCACTGGGATTTCAAGGAAGAACGATCACTGATCCTTTTATATCTGATCATATATAAGGGTTGTTCAGTCATAAAAGAAAAGCCTAGAGAAACAGTCTCTGAAACCCTGTAATGAACGTGGGAAGTCTGGCTCTTCAGGCATAGGTCCACTTTACAAAATCTGGAGGGTCAGAAAGCTCTTGGTATATGAAATTTTATATGCAAATGTTTATTCTTGAAAATCATATATTTTAATTTAAATTTTAATACAAAGGAAAAAAAATCTTGGTTTAGGAACTGATAGTTTGTGATTCACAAGTGTGAATCACTACCACATATACATATTTGTTTCAATTTGAGCATTTGCTCCCTGAATTCTGACAGTCCTGGCATGCTTTAATAAAATGGAGACCTTGACAAAGCCTTGGGGGAGCCTGAATCCTGTTAATTGAGGCTTGAGTTGTTTTGAAATCAATTGGTCTTATTTTTATGACCAAATATATCTGTAGATCATTAACTCTGAAAAAGAACATTGTTATGGAAAAGTTTAAGAGCTCATTCCTCCTTCAGGCTAAAATTGAGGACTGTGGAACACATATTAGGCAATTACATCATTTATTCTCAATTTACTGACTTGCTCCATAGGCATAACTCTCAGGTTTATAAGTCAGAAACATTTTCATAACGTGGGAGGGCTCATGATGTTTGATACATAACATTTAATAATTGTTATGGATCCTTAGTGACTGTGGAGCTTTGTTGCAACTGGGTGGCACATGGATTATTTGAAGTTATACACTGAAATATGACATTACATTTTTAAATATGCTTCACCATTGTTAATATATTAGCAATGACATTAGCTTTATCTTCATTTTTATATATGAAAAAACAAGAGTAAATAGCCCAAGGTCATATTCTATGTTAGTAGATAATTACGAATAAGAGCCAGAGTATTTAGCTCTCATTTTAGAGTTTAAGCAATTTTACCCACTGCTTCAATCATGATAGTAGAAAAGGAAAAGAATCTCTTTAAAACAAATTATTGTTGGTGTTATACTCTTTCACAAAATGTGGACTATAGCCTTAAAATTAAACTCACTCTGTAAGAGATGGTTTCCCAGAAGTCTTAGGTTAAAGTAAACAATGGTAGACAGGAGTCGTTGACATTTGTAGACAGGACTATTCTTGTTCATTGGCCAACATTTGGTGCTCATATTAATTGCCAGTAACTTTCTCAGCCATTGGTGACAGCCAAAGACAATCTGGTTTCCCATCTCATTATTCTCTGTTCTCTAGAGGCACTTTTAGATGCCCTGATGGCGGGTGAAAGAACCCAAGGCCACTGATTTTTGGTAAGTATTCTTTAAGAGCTCTTGGCATTAAGTTCCCCACTTCCCATCAGCTTTTGTACATTTTCCACACATTTCACACATTTTTACACAGCTCCTTTACACACACATTTTTAGAACTCTATATGGGAAATAAAGTTAATTATGCCTTCCTGAGCCTGACATCCATTTATATTAAAGGATAGCAGAGTATGTAGGGATTTCTTTTGTGGTCCATTGGTTAAGAATTCATGCTCTCAATGCAGGGGGCCTGGGTTCAATTCCTGGTCAGGGAACTGGATCCTGCATGCCACAGCTAAGCAGAATAATCGTATTTTACCCCCAAGCCAGCCAAGACAGAAGTTAATCACAAGACAACCCTAGACCCCTATCAGCTCAGAAAGGGAATCAGAGAAATCTACTTAACAAACCTTGTTAAAACTAGCCCTAATCCATCATTAATTTCCCCATATGTTTGCCTTCCCACAGTTTGCCAGTCACTAGAAGCTCAAAGTATTTTTCCTTTGCCTTGTCACTTCTTTTTTAACAATTTATTGTTCTTTTATGAAACTGCTATAGAATTCCAAGTTCTAACCATGCTTTCAGTTACTCTTCTCTGAATGTTCCCATGTGTATGCGGGATGAACGTGTTAGTAAACTTGTTTTTCTCTTGCTAATCTGTCTTTTGTTAGTCTAATTTCCAAGGCCCCAGCCAGTGAATTTAAGATGGGTAGAGGGAAAAAATTTTTCCTTTTTACAGTACTCTGACACTAAATGCCAGTAAATTAGACAAAATGACTTCAGTGGTTAGGCAGTTTTCCTTCTTCACTTACTTAATTTTATGGCTGTCTCCTGTCTTCCTTTAGCTTTTTCATAGTCATAATACCTTACCCAAGGTCATGCTCACTATCAGTGTATACATATAATTCTCAGAGTTGAACTGCTTTAAAAGTTCAAGTCAAATCAAATTCTCTCTTTTTTAAATTTTTATTTTAACTTTAGTTTACTTTACAATACTGTATTGGTTTTGCCAAATATTGACGTGAATTCACCACGAGTGTACATGCGTTCCCAAACATGAATCCCCTCCCACCTCCCACCCCATAACATCTCTCTGGGTCCTCTCCATGCACCAGCCCCAAGCATCCTGCATCCTGCATCAGACATAGACTCACAATTTATGACTGTACTTCTTTTCACTGTGTCCTAATCCCTTCTTTTGAAATTAAATGAAAAAAAGATTTTCCTTTCGAAATAAATATTTTTTAACATTCTCATAGGAAGAAGCAATTCATCTTAGTAGAAAAGTACCAATTATGGAGTAAGACTACCCGAGTTTTAATTTAGCTTCTTTGGTCCTCAGACTCTGTATGCATAAAATGGGGATATTAGGAGTATCCACATTACCATGAAAATGTAACAAGGTAATGTATAAAAAGATATTATATGGATCTGATACATAATAAAAACTCAGCAAAACTTACTTTATATATATACACATATATGTGTTAAATATATACAATGAAATGAATTTGATGGTGATGACACTACTCTGCCCTATGGCAATGTCTTATTTCAACAAATTGTTACCCATTTGTGTTACATTTTTAAAAAGTTTCAGAATTTAGAGGAATAGCTAAAATAATGAATGGGCAGAGTCAATATTTGAAATTAGTTAACTAGATTTAAAAAATGGGTGAAAATCAGTGAGATATGTTTTGACAGGAATAAATGAAAAGACCTGTATGTCAATTTAAATGATTAATGGGGCTGTCAAAAAGTCCTAAAAGTTTTAATTCCCCCAAAAGTCAATATCGAGATGCAGTAGTTAAGAAGTAAATATAATCTTGGAGTGAGTTAATCAAAATTTAGTTTCCAAGAAAGTTGTAGATTTGGGAAGTTTTCTGTGTGCTTATAGTATCATGCGGTGGGATTATATTTTGTTCTAGGCTCTACATTTTAATGGTACCCTGAAAAATGAAATAAAATATTTTACAACATATAGTGCATATATCCATGCTCAGTGTCTTCATTTGTGTCTGATTCTTTGTGACCCTATGGACTGTAGACTACCAGGTTCTTCTGTCCACGGGATTCTCCAGACAAAGTTATTGGAGTGGATTGCCATGCCCTCCTTCAGTGGATCTTCCTGACCCAAGCTTTGAACCCGAGGCTCTTACATCTGCTGTGTTGGCAGGAAGGTTGTTTACCACTAGTGCCACCTGGGAAGCCCTAATAATGAGGTCATAGGGTAGGACTAGCTGCCTCACAAAAAGAGGAGAGATCCGGAGTGTATTCTCAGAGGAAAGGCCACTTAACAACACACTGCACAGCCAGCTGTCTGCAGGTAGGGAGACAGGCCCCAGGAGAAACCAACCTTACTGGCACCTCGGGCTTGAGCTTCCAGCTTCCTAAGTTGGAAGAAAATAAATTTCTATTTTTTAAGCCACCCAGTCTGTGGGTGAAGTAACTACACTGACCAAGACAAAAGACTGTAGGATTTTTCTCTGAAAAGTGTGAAACGAAAGGTCTTTCTATAGGAGATGAGCAGCTATAGTTGAGAGCAAGTTATGGGTTAGGAGGAGTCAATGTTTATATAAGGAATGTAGAGAACCTCTTAACCCTTTTCTCTCATTCAGTTTTCAGAATATTGGCAGGGAAACATATATCTGAAACATTATTTTCTGTAAATTTTTAACACACCAAGAGAAAGATCTAAAATACTAAAATTTAGAGTCTCTCAATAAAGCAGGATAGCCAGATCTTCATACAGCACAGTCTACAATAGAAAATCACTATCATTGTGTACTTCCCAAAGATCTTTAAATCAATCTCTCATGATATGAATAGAGAAAAAAATGAACAAGGAATGTGGAGGAAGAAGATATTATACAGATTGAAGGAAACTTTTACATTTTACTACTATGCTCGCAGTTAAGAAAAATATTGCATCCATAAAGAACAATAAAGTTCTATATAAAATAAACAGAATAGTTGCTCTTAAAAATTAAAAACAGCAGAAATAAAACCTTGAGAAAAAGCTTTGAAAGATAAAAGAAATTCTTTCAGAAAATAGAGCAAAACAAAACACATTTTTTCCCCAAGACCCTACAACACTGAAAATTTTTTAAATAAACTGAGAATCAGAGGACCATTTTAGAAGATTTAATATGTGACTAAGAGGAAACTCAGATAGAAAGAATGGAAAAACTAGAAAGTAGAAAATCACTAATAAAACAAAAAAATTTCCCATAAAAGAAGGATATGAAGTCTTAGATTAGACCCAGCACAACAGATGAAAATCAGTAGATGCAAAGGCATTTAACTGTAAAATTCTCAGGACTAAAGGGATAAGAAAAAGATTTTAAAAGCTTCTATGATCAGAAATTAGAGAGGACTTTAATGTCTCAAAGTTACATTAAAGCTAGAGGACAATGGACAAATGCCTTTGAAATATAGAGGAAAGAAAATTATTTTGAATCGATTAATACCATGCCAGTGAAACTACCAGTCAAATATGAGGGTAGACTATAGATATTTTTCAGATGTGCAACCTTCTTAACTATTTATTTCTCATACTGTCTTTCTCACAAAGCCCCTGGTAAAGTTACTTCACCCTGATGAGAGAGTAAATCAAGAAAAAGGAAAGCATGAGATGTAGAGAATGGGAGCTTCAATTCAGGAAAGAGAATGGAATTTCTCTAGGTTTAAATTGAAAGTAGATCTTGGGATGATGGCATTTCTAAGGCACACAGCATAACTGATCCAGTTTGAAAGATCAGCAGCCTCTGAAGAGTTGTATCCAAGGGCCTGATACAATCTTAACGAATCTGGAACAATTCAGGGAAAGTGAGGGCATAGAAAACCAAGTCAGTAAAAAATAGTTCCAGGTGGCACTAGTGGTAAAAGAACCCGTCTGTCAATAAAGAAGACATAAGAGACACAGGTTCCATCCCTGGGTGGGGAAGATCTCCTGAAGAAGGGAATGGCAACGCACTTCAGTATTCTTGCCTGGAGAATCCCGCGGACAGAGGAACCTGGTTGGCTACAGTCCATGGGGTCTCAAAGAGTCAGATACAACTGAAGCAACTTAACATGCACATTTAACATCCTGATGGCTCAGCAGGTAAAGAATCTGCCTGGAATGTAGGAGACACAGATGTGGATTTGATCTCCAGTTGGGAAGATACCTTGGAGGAGGAAATAGCAACTCATTCTAGTATTCTTGTCTGAAAAATTCCAAAGACAGAGTCACAAAAAGTTGGACATGACTGAGTGACTAAACAGACAGACACTGCACAACAAGAGGGTTGTTCAAGAAAGCAAACATAATCCTAGCATAAAATACAGTACTGTCAACATTTACAAAAACATAATTATGTGAACCATGAATACTGATCTAAGCAATACTGTTAAAGTCTTAAGTATGGGTAAATTTTTACAGAAATGAGAGTTAGAATGTGAAAAAAAACTAATTCCACATTTCCCATAGTGGGAAATTAATAAACTGATGCTTAAAATTTTTCTTAACGCTAACAATGTAACAATGTTATGTGACAATATGGAGGTAAATATACATAAGTGAGTACTAAAAGGGACCTTAGAGTTGTGAGAAATGCAGGAGTCAGCGAGGATAGAACTTTTCCATAATTGTTATGGAAATGTTTGGCCCATTAAACCATCTGTATATATATTTTTGTTGAACATATAAAACTTAATAACAAATTTAGGAACAGCTACATTTTATGATAGTGTTTTTACCTGAGTTCTCTTGAGTTACATTCTGTCCTACTGTTGCAAATCCTAAACTTAAGCTGATCTTGGTATTTGCAACCTACATTTGAGTAACGTTGTGTTTTATTTATAATTACGTGCTTTAGCCTTTGTAAAATATATGCTCACTGTAATTATTTTCAAAAGTTATTTATGGTCTAGCCAATATAAGAATGCACTGTGTTTTAAAGCCCTTTACATCACTAAACTCTCATCAGATCAAAGACTAAGATAAATCTGAGTCACACATAACTTTGTAGGTGACCTCAGAATGTGCTGATGTTGTATGCAATAGGAAAAAAGCCAGCCACCCTCAACCAGTACAGATAAATGAGCAATAAGTGACTACGGAATTATATTTTCTCACCTCACCAGAAGCTTTGGCTTCAAACAATGTTTACTCAACTTGAGGAGACTCATTGACACTTTGCTCACTTCTATAAAACGTTTAAAATCTTTATCTGCAGATTTCCTAAATGACTTCCATTGCTCCTGGTCTATTTGAAGATCTAGTTCATATGTTTCGCTCTTGATTTTAAATCTCATTCAAAAATATTTTCTTCTCACCTCATTATCGGTTTCTTTTTTTCCCCTTCACTTGCTTTATTATTTCTACACACTTCACTGAGCTTTCTGACACTCAAGTCTGTAGAAAAGATAATTTGCTGTTTCAGTAAATTCCTTGCTGGAATTAAAAGTACAGGGGAAAAAAATCACAAAACTACTAAAACAGAGTGTTGTACAAGCTACTGGTGTAGAAAAGTTGAAGCAAAAGCCTTGTCTGTTATCGTCATTTCTTCCCCTTCCTCCCCGCCTCTAACATATATCTTCTTGCTCTTCCCCAAGCATTGCAACTCATAAAATTCTCAAAATCATCATTTTTTTTTCTGACTAAGGAAATGACTTACTGCTCTGTTATTTTACCATGAAATGAGAAACAATAAAGCAAACACTGTAAAAAAATCAGTGAATTTAAGAGACCAACAGGAAATGACAGCCTTTTAAAGCAGGTCAAGCTTATTATCTTGGTGTCAATGTACTTAAAGAATTTTCAAGTTGCTCTGGCCTTTTCTATTCCTCTAACTCACGTACATGCTGAACCATACCCAAAGGTGTATCTTTCAGCATCACCACATAGACCGCTGGATAAATGCCCCATTTTTCTATGTCTGCATAGATATACTACCCTTAATTCGAGCCAGAAGTTTTACCGACAAAAAGAAAGCAAGTTTGGCTTGCCAGAACTTATGTCGCCTTGAAAGGTTTTCAGTATCGGTTTGCCCAAAATGGAGCATTCTAAACCAGTTATCCTCTGACAAGGAAGCACTTTTATCAGCAGGCCACTGAGCCAACTCAATAGCTCAGACACGTTTAACACAAAGGATAAAATAGGTATTTGCTACTTTTTGGCATTTTTAATAGCGCTCATTTCCTGCTTGCTTTTCCCAGTCATGCAGTTTGGTGGCAGAGAAGTCTATTCACTGGTAATTTACCAAATAGATGCCAGTCCTTCCTCTCACCATTTAGTCAACCAGGAGGAAAGCAAATGGCTGAAGCTCAGCCAGTTGAACGGTACTGAGAGAAACCCGAATCTTCAGCACGTGATGCAGAAAGAAAAGAATGGGTTAGAGTTTCCTCTTCACAGTGGTGGTGGCCTCATCAGACTGTTCTCTTGTCCAGTCCAGGCCTACATTTGGTTTCTTAGTCCTCTGAAGTTTTCCTGGCTCTTTCAGGCTAATTCTAGTCCAGGCTATGGTCCTCTCATCTCCACAATGCATCCTTAGAATCTCAAACCTGCCTTTGCTTAGACTAGCTGGCATCCGTTTCTGTTTACAGTCAAAAATTCCTAAGTGATACAAAGCCATTTTGCAAAGAATCTAAGAAAATAAAGTTACAATATACCATTTCATATCGTAAACACTACCCTTTGTTATCAGATATTCTGAAAAAAAAGTTTTTGTCATTGTTGTTCATTCCCTCAATTGTGTCCGACTCTTTGCCACTCCATGGACTGCAGCACACAAGTCCTGTTTCTCCTATTTGCCATTTCCTCCAGGTGTGAGACCACAGGCAAGCCACTTTTCCTCTTGGGCCTCAATGTCCATGTTTTCAAATGAGCTCTAGCATTCAGTAATTTCAACAAGGTGATTTCAATAAACATCTGTAATTACAGATTATAGATGAGAGTGGCATCTATATATCACTCTGTGTTCAGATTTTTGTTCAATTTTATATCAGTTTAACATTTGTTATGGGAGGGATAGCCTATGTCCCATACCTAAGTAGTTAATAGGCAATCACACAATTTTAGGTGAATGGACATATGCCATCCTGAATTTAATGACTATGACTTAATAATAATGATAGTAATAACAGCACCAAGCTACACTTTTTAAACTAATGGCCCAACAACAATAAGTTGCATGTGAATAGATATTTTAAGAGAAGCTGCAATATGAGATTTCTATCAAAAATCGATTACCTTGGCTGCAGAAGTCGATGACTCTATTTCTAATTGTTAAAAATCAGCACATTTCAGTGTAAACATTTTCCTACATTTGATTTTTATGATTGTCAAAGTTATTTTTCACACATTTAAGAGTCACACGACTCTGTAATTCTTAATAAGAAAAATAGCTATACCCCAAACTTCCTGCCAGTTCCATTTTCTCACAGGCAACCTTTTCTTAACTGTTTAAGCTTTCTAACTAGCTGTTATTTTTGATATTGTTCCTCCACTTGTGTAAGTAAAGTAAAAATATTATTTTTTGATCTTTCCCTTTCAGATAGTATTTATTGATTTCCTATAATGGAAAAGAAGGATTGAACTTTATTTAACTAACTAGGCCCCAGCAGTAAAAATACATACTTCCCATGTCCTCTATTCTCCCACTAAAATTATTGCATAATTTTGATTAAAAATTTTCAGAGAATATTATTATGTTTATGAAAGAACTAGTCACAGAGAAGCTGTGTATAAACCATGACTGTTTTTTATTTCTTTAAGTGAGTTTTGTATTATTTTTTGGCTTTACTTTATATGTACTAATCACTAAAAAATGCCCAAACTCTCCCAGTTATATCAGATATTCTATCATTTTTATTTTTTTAAAGATAATCTTCTTGGAAACTTCTGGGCTGTTCTATTCTTACTCTTTCTGACCAATGATTTGCTACATTCCTGTTATATTTCATCATCTTCATCCTGGAGATAATCTTCGCCTCTTTCTTTTTTTTTTTTTTA
>SJYQ01002251.1:150818-175087 GCA_006410935.1 Redunca redunca
AAGCTATAAGTTTGTTGAATTTAGCCTTACTGTAGTGATCTGGTTATAATCTTTTATTGGAAATAGCAGGATCTTTTCTTTAGCTCTGGTCATTACTTAGAGAATAGTTTTGCCTAAAGTTCTAAATATGGCTGCCAGTCTCCTGGAAATTGAATGAGGAAAGATATCTGGTCAGTTTCAGTTAGCATATATACTCCTGTTTTGAGAATAGTACTTTTCCCACTCTAGTACTTGGCTTCCTGAGGCAATCAAGAACTTCCCATTTTATTGTCACCAGAGAATAAGCCTCCAGTCTTCCACTGAGGTGTTGGGTGGGATTTGGACTTCCAAATGCTTCTCAGACAGAAAATTTATCAAGTTTCCATTTGCTTTACTCATGCCTTTACCCTCATCTGATATTTATGCCGTTGTTATTTCAAGCCTTTTATGAATTCTGATGTACTATTAGATTGTTTCTTGGATTTCCCCACTGCTTGATTAGGTTTCAGTATTTTTGGGCCTTCTAAATCCCAAATTATCATTTATACTGGTATTGATACATTCCACATTGCAAAAGGCTATTCCTAATCTGCTTTGTTTTATCCTTTCTATCTTTTTGAATTTACATTTTAGAATTTCTTTACTGTTATTTTCTAGTTTTGGAAAGAAAAGAAGTAAATATATGGACAGTCCATCCCTGCTTAACTGAAAGTTTCAATAAAACTTTGTAATATATAAAAAATATAGTACATATTATATATAGTTATATGTAATATTTGTAAAANTCAAGTTTTTTAAAACAGTATAATAATTACAATATTTTGTAAGGAAATGGACATATATCTATACTTGATCCATAAAATAGTCTATAGTAAGAAATTGATAAACAAGCCAATCAGTGCTTTCCTACGTATTGACAATTTTTTTAAAAGTGAGAACTTGTGAGGATCTTTAGGGGAAAAGAGGTGTTTAAAAGAAATATTTATGAAGTCTGTGATGTAATATGCTTTCCCGTTTCCAATAAATGTACATTATCCAAACATATTTATGGGTTAGATTTTTGCTTTATTTAAGCAAATATCAATAACCTCAGATATGCAGATGCCTCACCCTTATGGCAGAAAGTGAAGAGGAACTAAAGAGCCTCTTGAAAGTGAAAGAGGAGAGTGAAAAAGTTGGCTTAAAGCTCAACATTCAGAAAATGAAGATCATGGCATCTGGTCCCATCACTTCATGGGAAATAGATGGGGAAACAGTGTCAGACTTTATTTTTGCGGGCTCCAAAATCACTGCAGATGTTGACTGCAGCCAGGAAATTAAAAGACGCTTACTCCTTGGAAGGAAAGTTATGACCAACCTAGACAGCATATTCAAAAGCAGAGACATTACTTTGCCAACAAAGGTGCGTCTAGTCAAGTCTATGGTTTTTCCTGTGGTCATGTATGGACGTGAGAGTTGGACCGTGAAGAAAGCTGAGCACCAAAGAATTGATGCTTTTGAACTGTGGTATTGGAGAAGACTCTTGAGAGTCCCTTGGACTGCAAGGAGATCCAACCAGTCCATTCTAAAGGAAATCAGTCCTGAGTGTTCATTGGAAGGACTGATGCTAAAACTGAAACTCCAATACTTTGGCCACCTGATGTGAAGAGTTGACTCATTGGAAAAGACCCTGATGCTGGGAGGGATTGGGGGCAGGAGTTATTTAAAGGAGTAGAAATAAAAATTAAATAGATACTAGAATAGCACTAAGAATAGGAAAACTTCTACCTGTTGTTAACATGTGCAAGTTCAAAACCATGTATATATTCACTTTATTCACTATTCATCTTCCTTCTTGTTTCACCAAGAGTAATTCTGGCAAAATATGCTAAGTCTTAAGGAGAAGCTGTCTATTCTAACTGCAGTCTATTTCCTTTCCATCTTCTTGCCAGGAATAATCAAAAAAAGACTCATTTTTGGAGTGCTTCAATATAGTAAGAAGTGGACTAATGTTTAAATCTGTTTAATGTTTAAATTAATGTGTGTCCTTAGCATTTCAGATAGCTATTGACATATAGTATGCTCTTCACAAATATTTATTGAGTGAATAGGTCAGCTGAAAATATTGCTAAAATTAAACTACTGTTTTTTTTTTCTAGTTATGCTTTAAAATTATGTTATTCTTTCCTAACTTATCTTTAGATATATAGCTTATATTAAGGCAAGGGTGGGCAAATGTTTTCTTTAAAGGGTCAAGTAATAAATATTTTAGGGTTTGTAGGCCATCTGGTCTCTGTTAAAGCTACTAAACTCGACCATTGTAAATGAAAGCAACCATGGAAAGGATATGGCTGTGTACCAATAAAACTTTAATTATAAACACTAAAATGCAAAGTTTATATAATTCTCACATGTCATAAAATATATTTTTCCTTTGATGTTTTCAATAGTTTAAAAATAATTTTTAGCTTGCAAACTTTTCAAAAGCAGGAAGTGGGCCAGATTTGCTAAACAGGCTAGTTTGCCACTTCTTTATTAAGGGATGGTCCTTTGTTTAAAAACAGAGAGAGAAAACTGGATGAATAATTTCCTCTAGTTGTCAGCATAGCTATACAGCAAGTACTATATATTTTTATTAGAAGTTAACAGTTGGATTTCTTTTCACATTATTTTCATAAGACTAGCAGGGTAATTTTGAAATCCAGTTTCCTTAGGTATGTGGTTTTCATGTCATGACAATAATGTTTATGAAGGCATTTTAATCATCTTTCAAAGTTCTGACTACTTCCAGAAAACAAGCAAACAAGTAATTATTATTTCAATTCTTTCACCTTACTTAAAACCTTAATCATAATTAAATCCTTCCCTTCCTTACATCTTCCCCCATCCCTCAAAGCCAGTCAATCCCCAAATCTTGTCAACGTTTTTTTTTTCAAGTCCATGATGTCTTCTTTTCTATCCCTATTCACAGCCTAGTTCAAGACCTCATCAATGGTTATATTTTGTGAAATAAACATTTTATATACTCTATTTCTATTCTGTCAATCACTTGTCACCATAATCCTCTGAACTGTGAAGATGATACAAATAGAGAGTCTCATTAGAAAAACTGCCACATGTTTTTTACTTATAAGGACAGGCATAGGGCATTTGTCAAAATTATAGGACAACTAGTCTAGAAATAAATACAAAGAAAATAGTTTTCAATGTCACAGGTCATGACAGAAAACAAATTGCATGGATAGGTTGCATTTAACCCAAGCCACTTATTCATAGAATTTGCAACTGAGCAATTGAGAAAGAGAAGATCAAGATGGCAGGCAAAAATGACTAATTTTAGGGATCAGAAGGACTCCTTTAATCATGTCTCTCTTTTTTTGGATTTAACTGCATAAATTTCTTTATGTAAAAGTTTTTTTTACTGGATTCTGAATATCAGATGTTTGGTATTCAGGCACCAGTATATAACTTTTGAAGTTTCTGCTACTGAGATTTCATGAGCTTCACTAAAATCATTAAATATTATTAGAAACTGATGGACAACTAGGAAATTTTCCAGGTCCTTTTCTAGAACACCACATTATTACTTTTCAAAAATTTTTTTGTTTGGAACAATAAATGTAAACCTCCTTATGAAGTACCTGTTAGATCTAAGGACTAGAACACACAAGAGGCAGACAAGTGATTCTGATAAAATGAACTTTTAAAACAGTCCTGACTTCCTGTGTGCCCAGATATTGCCTTTCAGATCTATAAGAGCAAGTTAAATATTCAAGGAAATTGACCATATTTTGAATTTTCTCTGTTCCCAAGCAATGTTGGTTTGATCTTTCCTTGACAAAGCTCTAAATCCAAAAAGTCTCCACTGCCAACCTTGATTCTCATTTCTGGACCTTTTAGACTCTTTGTTGGTGAATGATCTATTCTATCTGGGGTCCTTGACTTTATACAGTGGATTGTTGTCTGGCTTTCTCTTTTGTTTCTAGAAAAAAAATTTTTGCCCCAGAGTTAGTCCAAATAATTTAGTATTCCCCACTTTTTGTTTTTGCCACTTTAAGCCCATAGTTAAAATTTTAATCACTCCCCAAAAATCCAAGGAAAGAGGTACCCTACCATGGTATGAAAACTTTGTAGGAAGCACATAGTGGATTTTAATCACTATCCATTTTTTTTTTTTATAATTGCCAAATGAAAGATGCCAAGAGGGAAAGCTGGAAATCTGTCTGGTACTATTAATTATTTTGATGATATAAATAAAGCCTTGGGAAGCTTATTAATCAAATTCCCAGATGATCTGACTAAAATGAAATGTAACAGATATTCAAAATAAATGGCTATCTNTTATAAAAACACAAAACAGTGGAGACACAGCTTATCAGCTGTAAGGAACAGATTTATCAGCTGTCAGTATGTGGGAAAAAATCTGGATCTCAAGAGGCACACATTGACTTGATAACAATAGAAAATTATTGATCATAGGCTGAATTAATAGAAATATAGTATCCAAATAAAAGGATAAGACTGTTAATGAAAGAAGACACTCAAATGTTTCTATGATAAAACATATTTTAATATGAATATGAACACATTCTGAACTTCATTCAGAATAAGAGAAATTCTTATTAAGCTTACTTCAAAATACATTTCACTTTTCAGATGACCAACAGTCTGATATCAAAATGTATCACTGAGGGAATGGTGGAGACACTTATATATTTTTTATGAGTTTAAATTTCTAGTATGTTTAGACAGAACAGTTTGGCATCTTTCAAATTTATAAAATATATCCACTCATTGTGGTGAACTGTGCTAGTATTTTAATTATTTGTTTCCCATTCCTATGGGTAAAGAAGCTCATATCCATATTCTACTGATGTCAGGCTTGACCACATGACCTTCCCTGTCCAATGAAATATAAGTAGAAGTGACATGTACTATTTTTAAGCAGAAGCTATAAGAACTATCATATAGCTTAATCGTGTCCTCTTTACCTTTTACCAAAAACCTAGCTTGCCTGGAAAGGGATTGCTCCTTTAGCCTAGGTTCAATTTTGATTTCAATTCAGTCACTCAGTCATGATTGACTCTTTGCAACCCCATGAACCGCAGCATGCCAGGCCTCCTTGTCTATCAGCAACTCCTGGAGTTTACTCAAACTCACATCCATTGAGTTGGTGATGCCATCCAACCATCTCATCCTCTGTCATCCCCATTTCCTCCTGCCTTCAATTTTTCCCAGAATCAGGGTCTTTTCCAATGAGTCAGCTCTTCACATCAGGTGGCCAAAGTATTGGAGTTTCAGCTTCTACATCAGTCCTTCCAGTGAACACTCAGGACTGATTTCCTTTAGGATGGACTGGTTGGATCTCCTTGCAGTCCAAGGGACTCTCGAGAGTCTTCTCCAACACCACAGTTCAAAAAATCAATTCTTTAGCTCTCAGCTTTCTTCACAGTCCAACTCTCACATCCATACATGACCACTGGAAAAACCATAGCCTTGACTAGATGGACCTTTGTTGGCAAAGTAATGTCTCTGCTTTTTAATATGCTCTCTAGGTTGGTCATAACTTTCCTTCCAAGGAGTAGTTCAGTTCAGTTCAGTTCAATGGATCAGTCGAGTCCAACTCTTTGCGACCCCATGAATCGCAGCATGCCAGGCCTCCCTGTCCATCACCAACTCCCCGAGTTCACTTAGACTCGCGTCCATCGAGTCAGTGATGCCATCCAGCCATCTCATCCTCAGTCTTCCCCTTCTCCTCCTGCCCCCAATCCCTCCCAGCATCAGAGTCTTTTCCAATGAGTCAACTCTTTACATGAGGTGGCCAAAGTACTGGAGTTTCAGAGTTTCAGCTTTAGCATAAGCATCTTTTAATTTCATGGCTGCAGTCACCATCTGCAGTGATTTTGGAGCCCCCAAAAATAAAGTCAGCCATGGTTCCCACTGTTTCCCCATCTATTTGCCATGAAGTGATGGGACCAGATGCCTTGATCTTAGTTTTCTGAATGTTGAGCTTTAAGCCACTTTTTCATTCTCCACTTTCACTTTCATCAAGAGGCTCTTTGGTTCTTCTTCACTTTCTGCCATAAGGGTGGTATCTGCCATCTGCATATCTGAGGTTATTGATATTTCTCCCAGCAATCTTGATTCCAGCTTGTGCTTCTTCCAGCCCAGTGTTTCTCATGATGTACTCTACATATAAGTTAAATAAGCAGGGTGACAATATACAGCCTTGACATACTCCTTTTCCTATTTGGAACCAGTCTGTTGTTCCATGTCCAATTCTAACTGTTGCTTCCTAACCTGCATACAGGTTTCTCAGGAGGCAGGTCAGGTGGTCTGGTATTCCCATCTCTTTCAGAATTTTCCACAGTTTATTGTGATCCACACAGTCAAAGGCTTGGCATAGTCATAAAGCAGAAAAATATGTTTTTCTGGGACTCTTTTGCTTTTTCAATGACCCAGCATATGTTGGCAATTTGATCTCTGGTTTCTCTGCCTTTTGTAAAACCAGCTTGAACATCTGGAATTTCATGGTTCATAGTTCTTCTTCTGGTACCCCTATAATTCAAATATTGGTACATTTGATATTGTGCTGGAGGTCTCTGAGACTCTCCTCGGTTCTTTTCATTCTTTTTTCTTTATTCTGTTCTTCATAAGTTATTTCCACCATTTTCTCTTCCAGCTCACTGATTCATTCTTCTTCTTTATGAGGTCTGCTGTTGATTCCTTCCAGAGTATTTTTAATTTTAGTAATTTTGTTGTTTGTCTCTGTATGTTTATTCTTTTAATTATTCTAGGTCTTTGTTAATTGATTCTTGCATTTTCTCCATTTTGTTTTTAAGGTTTTTATCATTTTTACTTTCATTATTCTGAATTCTTTTTCAGGGAGTTTGCTATTTCCTCTTCATTTATTTGAACTTCTGTGTTTCTAATTTGTTCCTTCATTTGTTTCATATTTCTCTCCCTTTTCATCATTATTATTTTTTTAACTTATTGTGTTTGAAGTCTCCATTTCCCAGGCTTCAAGGTTAAATTCTTTCTTCCTTTTGGCCTCTACCTTCTAAGGTTGGGCCAGTGGGTTGGGTAAGTTTCATATAGGGTGAGATTTTTGCTGTTCTTTTTGTTTGCTTTGTTTTGTTTTGTTTGTTTGTTTGTTTTTTGCTTTTCCTCTGTTGGGCAAGGTTGAGTGAGGTGGTAATCCTGTCTGCTGCTGATTGGGTTTGTATTTTTGCTTTGTTTGTTGTTTAGATGAGGCATCCTGCTGAGAGTGCTTTTGGTGGTTGGGTGATACCAGGTCTTGAACTCAAGTGGTTTCCTTTGTGTGAGTTCTCACTATTTGATACTTCCTAGGGTTAGTTTTCTGGTACTCTAGGGTCTCCGAGTCAGTGCTCCCACTCTGAAGGCTCAGGGCTTGATCTCTGGTCAGGAACAAAGATCCACAAGTGGTTTGTTATGGCATTAAGTGAGCATAAAACAAATACCCAAAAGCAAGAAGCCAAAGATGAACTCCAGACAAATGGCAGTTACAAAGTCAGAAAGATAATATCAAAATGATGGAATATACACATATACATATACACCCATAAGAAAAGTCAAAATAGTCCAACTATTAAGTATAACAGATTGACCTGGTGAACAAAGGAAATAAAAAATTATATTTACCAGTTAAGAACAAAACTCAAGTGCAAACTGGAAAACAAAACTAAAGCAAGGTGCCAAGTGGGAAATAAAGCAATGAAAACAAAACTAACAAATAGGTTGAGAGGAAAGGAAAGAAGGAAAAGAAAGAAAGAATAGATATGCAAAGTTAAATCTTTTCCACATTTTAAAATTTTGAATGTTTGTGAATATGTATATATTCAAAAGAAAAATGAAATAGTAAGTAATAAAAAAAAAAGGATATTAGTAGTTGACTAGGTCATATCTGGATTCTAGAGTCCTATTCCCCAGTAATTCTATACTATAATCATTTCTGCCTCTTTCCCTTTGTTTAACCCTTGCATTGAGGCTGCTAAATACCTCTAGTCATTTTGTACATCCAAGCTCAAAGCCATGATGCTATGCAGCTTGGTCTTACCAGTGTAGCCCCTAAACTGCAGTAACGTGGTGCCCTGCCTAAAACTACTTGGTTAGGGAACCCATATGGCAGCTACTATGAGTGCTGGCTGGAAATAACTCACATCTATGCATTTCTCTGAAGAACTATCTTTGGCCAACAGGAGGCATCCTACCCCAGGACTCCTGGAAGGTCATGCCACTCTTCCCAGTGGAGGATGACAGCCAGAACTGACTGATAAGGGTAAAAACAAACAAACAAACAAACAAAAAAAAACCTTAGCTTTTATGCATTGAGATGCAGCAATTTTGTGAAGTAATTTGTGCTCCAGAGTTCTCCATAGAATCAGGTGCTAAAATCATATATTAATTGAGCTTCTTCTCCTGCTGTTTCCTGATTACTTCCTCATAGGTTTGTCCTAATAACTTCCTTAGGAGGGCCCATAGGGCACTATACTTAAGAACATAATAAGGAAGACGTGTGTGTGTGTGTAGAGACAGCAGTATCAAGGTCAGAGATGGCTATCTTTGGTACATTGAGCCTTATAGGAAATCATGCTATTAACAGATTGAAGTTTTTAAGCAGTGCTGGGAATGAAAGAGTCCTGAAGTAGCAAAGAACAGTTAACAGTATTTAATAATCAAAAGTCAAGAAAGTGTAATTACTATAAAGGGCTGTTTGGTCCTCATGACAGCTAGGAGGACTTGATTTAACAAAATCAATTAAAAATGCTCAGTATAACATACTATTATAGGAAGAAGGCAGATGCATAGACCATAAGGGTATTATTTAGTATATAACCAAAAAATGTGAAGACCAGATGAGCTCTCATACTCCTTACATATTTCCCTGAGTAAGCGCTTAGACTCAAAATCCATTGATTGAACAAGGGATCTGTTTCCCAAGAGGAAGCACTTTGCAGCCTCAGGGGAAAAATATAGTGGTGAGTATCCAGTCCTTCCATAAATGATCTATGCCATTTATTTGAATAATTGTTTCTAAATACAAGGTAATGCTCAGACATTTTGAGGGCCTATTCAAATCATCTATTTCATACTGAATAAGCTTTAGTAGTTTATCTTTTCTAAGGAATTGATTTATTTCATCTAAGATGTCAAATTTATGTGTGTAAGGATTTTTGTAGTATTCTTTTATTTTTCTTTTGATGTCTAGAAGGTCAATAGTAATATTCTGTTACACTCCTGATATGGGTAATTTATGTCTTCTCTCTTTTTTGCTTTACTAGTCTTGCTAGAAGTTTGTCATTTTCTTTTGTGATCTTTGCAATGAACCAGCTCTTTGCTTATTGATTTTTCTACTGTTTTTTCTGTTTGCAATTTCATTTCTGCTCTTATTTTTATTATTTCCAGTCTTCTGCTTGTTTTGAGTTTATTTTGCTCTTCTAGGATCTTGACAAGGGAGCTTACTAAAATTTCTTTTTCTTTCTAATATATGCAGTTCATGCTGTAAATTTCCTTCTCAGCTCTGTCTTAGTTATATCTTTTATTTTCATGTTGTGTCTTTATTTTTATTCAGTTCAATGTATTATTTCATTTTATTCCTTAAGATTTCCTCTTTGACCTATGGATTATTTAGAAGTGTGTTATATAGTTTCCAAGTGTTTGGAAATTTTTCTGCTATCTTTGTTACTGATTTCCTATATGTCTGTATTACAACTTCCTATTTCATTGCTATTTTCCATTTTTAAAATTTGTTTCAAGCATGTTCATAGTTGCTTATTAAAGCATGTTTTTTTGTGGCCAATATTGATATATTTGTCAGATAATTCTGACATCTCTGTTATTTTGCTGCTGGTAATGGATCACTTATCTTTTTTTTTAGTCAGTTTGATAACTTCCTGGTTTGGCATATGCTTGATTTTTTAAATTGAAATGTAGAAATTTCACTGAAACTTAAATTATCAGACTATGCTGTTATATCAATAATTTAAGTTATAAGACTGTGGATCATATTAATTTTCTGCTAGAAGACTTTGGATCTTACTTTAACCTTCTGTTTCAGGTGGATTTCTCTGACACTGATTCAGTATCTGCCTCTTTCCTGCCAGGTGAAGGCAGAAGTCCAGGTTCCCTAGACAGTCTGCAGCGTGTGTGCTTAGTCGCTCAGTCATGTTCGACTCTGCATTCTCTCCTCTACTGTCCTTTACTCATGGACTGTAGCCACCAGGAGCCTTTCTCCATGGGATTCTCCAGGCAAGAGTACTGGAGTGGGTTATTGCTCCCTTCTCCAGGGAATTGTCCCGACCCAGGATTGAACCTGGGCCTGGGAAGCCCTTGCCACCAGATATAAGGGGAACCTTGCAACTGCTTGATGGGTAGTCCCAGCTCCCCATTTCTTCTCACTAACACCACAGTGTGAGTGCTTCAATGTTGTTGGTTGATAGTGAAAGTCCTGGACCTACGCTAGGCTTCCTCTGATTCACCCCAGTGAAGACTGAGGAGCACCTCATTACTGTTGGCTTCGAAGAAGTCCAGGCTTGCCATGTGGTTTCCATGACAGGGATGGTGGCCATTCTCACCATCACTGGTGAGGGTTGTGGAAGCCCCAGGTCCATACTTGACCTTCTCTGACATGACCTTCGTGGGAGTGTAGGGAACACCTCATTATAGCTAGGACAGAATGGAGTCTGGTTTCCCCACTCAGCCTTTGCTGGCATAGGTAGAGGTGGGAACCTCAGTTTTTTCTGTGTTATTTGTCTAGAGTAGAGCAGTTATTATGAAACAGTTTTACATTTTTCCAGTCTGCCTTATTCATGGTACTTTGACCTGAGAGTTTAGGATTCTGATGGGGTCTTTTGGGGGCTACATCTGCTGATATTTCTGGGTTACCAACTCCTTCAGCTCCAAGTCTTAGAAAGTGAAGTTAAAGTGTTACTCACTCAGTTGTGACCATCTCTTTGCGAATATAAGGGCAAAAAAGAAAACTCAAGGAAGTCACTACCATATCATTCCTTGTGTCCTGAAGTCAGTTACTAAACCTTCTTCTTTCTGCTTTTCAGTCTTCTTATATTTGTTTCCTACATAAAACCTAGAGTTATTAGCTGTATTTATTTGGAGGAATAGGATAAAGTACCTCCACTCCATTTTTGTGGAAGCAAAATTCTTAAGACTTAAAAACAATTCACTGTTTTAAGATTTATGTTTTTCCCCTATTGAATCAAAACCAAATTTCATATTTTATTTCACTCTAGAAACAGAAATCTCACCCCTTTCTCTTCCTAGAGGTTTAAAAATAAATCTTTCAGCCTTTTTCCATTCCTCAAACTGATATTTCCCTATTCTGACTTTAATAAATACTTCCATCAAGTGGCAGTCGATCAGATGGTTTGTGTGACCTGATAGGGTGACACAGAACCTCTTTTCAAAGTGAGAGAATATTCAAAGCTTTTACTCTTCCCACCAGTAAAGCTGCTTTGTAAATGCCAGATTCTTTTAAATTTGTGTTGCTTGCAAGCACATGTATTATTCATCTGACTGAGGTATCCCACTCTATCAAAGGGGAAAATTGCAAGAAATCTATCTCTGAGTTTCTCTTTGATCCTGTGAGAAGATTCAGAATGAGTGGACTGGAGGGTGATTGTATTTTTCCTTTACCTTCTGGTTAAACTGACAATATCTGCCTTACACTTCATATTCCCGTATGACATGTCACCCAGGAGGAACACCCTGAAAACTTGAGTCACCCCAAAAGAAGAAAAACTAGTTGTGCAATCCAAGTGTCACAGAAGAGATACCAATGCTGACAAACGGCTGCACACATTTCTTAAGCTCTATACATGATGCTTTCTGAACAGGACCACAAGTATCTTACTTCATAAACTAGCAACAGCAGCCGAAATAGAAAAGCGTCTAGATGTGCTCTTTTTGGTACATGCTCTCCAAGGCTAGATCTTAAATGAGACAGAATTCCACAAAGGTAAGACTAAAAAAGACATGAGAGGTCACTGAATCACAGCTACCTTTCAGCTCTGGCCATTTTGTAAGTAGGAAACCAGACAGTTACAGTGACTAGTGGCTTGAGTTAACTAGTGGTGAAACTAAGACATGCTTTGAAAGTTAACTTTCATCCAATATTCTTTTATACAGACCATATGGTCATCAATGATGACTTTTAAAATGCTGGTTGAATATTTTGCATTAGAGTAGAAAATTATCAATCTACCATAGAAGTACAATCTATGTGAACTTTGAGAACTGATTCCGTTAAAGGTCAAGATTTTGATGACTAAGTCACTCAAAAACACCAAGAAGCTGCAAGAAATAGTCAGTGATTCATTCAGTGGGTAGGACTATTGCCTGTGACAGTCTACTCTCAAGTCTTCTTATGGTCAGCTGAAAAGTGAGCCAAACCTGGGCCTCTCTGAGGTCTCCACAAATCACAGAGTACAGCACAAGTTGACTGGTCTTCCAAAGGAGGTCCTAGTTGGGCAACAGTTCTAGGATTTTTTCCAATAGTATTTTAAAGAATGACCTCTATGACCTATATTCTCCTGAAAGCTTAAATTGGATGTGGTTTCCAACTTCCTTAACTATCCTAAACAACATAGCTCTCTGCACAGCTATTTAAAAAGTTGTAGATTCTATATAGGATAATGAGTACTAGTAACTCACACAATAGTTGCTTGCTGCTACTGCTAAGTCACTTCAGTCGTGTCCGACTCTGTGTGACCCCATAGACGGTAGCCCACCAGGCTCCGCCATCCCTGGGATTCTCCAGGCAAGAACACTGGAGTGGGTTGCCATTTCCTTCTCCAAATAGTTGCTAGGTATATAAATATAATCTACACACATAGGAAGCTTTCAATATGAGTTTGTACAACCTAGATATATTTTATGAAATATACTTATCATTCTGTTAGAAAAAAATGAAGAATGTTATATAATGTCATATGAAAACATGAGATTAAACATTATTCTATTAGTTATATTTTCTGAAACTCAAATCAGGGCACAAAGTAAGGAAATGTAATAATAAGCAAAACCTGAACTCTCACAGATTTTAGGATTGTTCAAGTTTGAGAAAACTAAGATATCATAACAAGATCCATTAATTCTTTAAATATTTATGGGAATGACTAGAATTGTCCTTTTAATTTTTACCTTGATTACCTTTTAAATCTTTTATATCTGTTAGATCTTAGTTTTTGCAGATATCTGATAATCATTCAAGTCTAATAACAAGCAATAAATAAATACTGATTACTGTGACAAGATGAGGAGTTTATCCAGTAGATAATAAAGAGCCAGTGAGGAGTTTCAATACAAGGGTGTAATGAGATATTTCTCCATGGATTCTTCTCATTTCTGTGTATTTTCTGAGCAAAGCCATTGATAGCTTTTGTCCCTAAGTATCTTTTCAAGGGTATTTATATGGTAAATAGTCTTGAAAGATGGAGAAAATGTCTTCTTTTAGGGCAGAAGAAAGATTTGTTATTATCCTGCTCTCCAGGATGATACAGAGAAGGCAATGTCACCCCACTCCAGTACTCTTGCCTGGAAAAATCCCATGGACGGAGGAGCCTAGTAGGCTGCAGTCCATGGGGTTGCTAAGAGTCCAACACGACTGAGGGTCTTCACTTTCACTTTTCACTTTCATGCATTGGAGAAGGACATGGAAACCCACTCCAGTGTTCTTGCCTGGAGAATCCCAGGGATGGGGGAGTCTGGTGGGAGGCCGTCTGTGGGGTTGCACAGAGTCAGACACGACTGAAGTGACTTAGCAGCAGCAGCAGCAGCCAGGATGATAAAGACACTGTTTCCCTCCAAAATTAAGGTTGGGTAGGTTTACCAACAGACTTTTTGGAAGACTGAGAGTTCCATAACCTAAGATTCTTAAGATGTAATGTGTCCTCACAGTGAACACAACATCCATTTGGGTATCACCCTATAACTTGAGAGGCAAGGGGAACTGAAGAGAACATGTAATCAGTGTACTAAAGTCCTTTGTTTCCGACTCAGGAGTCTCTGGCCATCTGCTAGCAACTATGAAACAATGGCAAGCTAAGTTAATAGATTGGAAGCAAAGTAAAATCCCAGACTCACAACAGTTCTTGACAACTGCCAAGGTTCACATAGTACATTCCTACCATCCTTAGCTATGACATCTGTTAGGGATTCTGAGTGGCACTATGAAGAGCCCTAAGGAAGATCAGAACAAGCCAGAGAAATGGAATTGACTATTTCCTAGTCAATTATGGCAATATATTTTAACTGAAGATACAGCTCCATGTTCTCATCAAAGCAATATATAAATATGAGAATGCCACTGTTGGTGGTCTTGAAAGGTAACTAGAAGGGCATTACCCAGTTAAATGCTGCCCTGAGTACAACAATTATATCCTTTGCTTTCCTAAACTCTGGGTGTTCTTTCAGTGGCTTACAGCACCCGTTGACATTTCCTTTCAAAGACCGTAATTTTATGTTGCCATTATGGTTCTTCTACCATGAATGTTAAACATATCTAAATACCGGTAGTAAGACAATATCAAAGCATCGTGGGTTACCAGTTAAAACACTGAATATATATTCAAGAAAATTGAGTCCTACCTTGTTGTCCCCGGGATTATCAAATACGGACACACCTCTCGGCTCCTTAAAATAATGGAGATTTAAATATAAGGGTAAATGCTGAGGTAGAAGGCTTGAGTATAGATAGATAATGGAAATAAATAAACTACTTGGCAACTCAAAGGAAATGCTTGATCTATGTTGTTAATACAGAGCCACTAATCACATATGGTTGTTTGAAGTGTGGTTGTTCCAAATTGTGATATGCTATACATATGAAAAATACACACTAGATTTTGAAAACTTAATGCAAAGCAAAATGTAAATATTTATCAATACATTTTATACTAATTTCATGTTGAAAAGATAATAGTTTAGATACAATTAAATAAATTAGTTTTAAAATTAATTTGACTTGTTTTTTAAACTTTTTATGACTGCTAGAAAATTTAAAGATTATCCATGTAATTTTTGTCTATACTATTTTATTTCCACCAGACAATGCTGTGCCAAACTATTCCTTGTCATTTATCTTAGTGATATGAACAGAGTGGGCTTGTAAGGAATCTCAGGGCTGACTCAGTAGGTATAAATTAAATGATGTCAATTATTATACACTATATGAAAAAACTAAATCGCCTGAAGGCTTGTAAATAGACCACAAATTTCTTGACAGCAAAGGTCATCCATTGTCACAACCCTTTTCTTTCCCTAGTGACATGATCATTCCCTCAATTAGCTCAATGAAATTTTGCTAGTTGAATGAGTCATAAGAAAATTTAAAAAAAAGAAATGATGCAAGTGGAGTGGTTCTGTACATGAAGAAATTATACATATTAATTCTGAAAAAGATGCCTGTGTGTCTTTTTTTTTTCTTCATTCTTTTATATTCTTCATTTAAGAATTCAGGCTTACAGTGCAATTTGTCTTCCAATAGGCCCCACTGCCTCTCTAGAGATCTAGGCTGGAAATGCTTATTTTCCGACACATATCTTCTTCTTTTAGAATACACAGAGCAGTCATGAGGGTTAATTAAAGTGGGAATCACTTGGGCACAGATGAGTAAGTTAGTAGATACATAGGTCATGGAGTTTTCAAATTTTCTGAAGATTGTGGCCTTAAAAAAGCTTTCAATATTTTTAGTGTGCAGAGACAAAGAAAGTCCTAAAACAGAGGACAAGCCAGGAAGTCTCAATGATGTCCTTGTGCTGTTTCCATTTATTACTTCATCTACTGGTAGGAAGCAATAAAGTGAACAGGGAGGGATGTCCCCAAAATATAGGGTCCTTGGCCATTAGTACTCATACACATTGCCGCAGAAATTAATGGCTGGTATATGAGGCTGACGGGGATACAGGAACCAGTGTTATTCTAAAATATATAAAACTTTCTTTGTGTGTTATTAGATGCAGCTAATATCAACACTGGTAAATGAAGGATGATTACTGTATATCACTTATAAATAACAATGTTGTGTACTTACTCTGTGCTAGGTAATTTGTATATTAATATAAATTACAAAAACTTTGTAGAGGAGATGTTATCTTTGTTTTATAATTAAAAATAAACTAAGTTTGAGAGAGTTGCCTAGGGACATCATAATGATAGTCATTGGAGGAGTCAGAACTTGAACCCAAGTGTGAACGTGAAGTTGCTCAGTCGTGTCCCACTCTTTGCGACCCCATGGGCTATAGCCTACTAGGCTCCTCTGTCCATGGGATTTTCCAGGCAATAGTACTGGAGTTGGTTGCCATTTACTTCTCCAAGGGATCTTCCCAACCCAGGGATCGAACCTAGGTCTCCCACATTGCAGCCAGACNGACTTCGCTTTACATGTAATAAGTGAGTATTGAATGGATGCCGAGGAGATGTCTGTATTACCATTATTTCTATTCAATAAAAAAGTTCTTCTAGGTAAATATATCAAGTAGTGCCTGGACCCCTGAAGAGCCAGTAGACATAATCTCACCTTTCTCTTTCTCTGATTCTCCAGCTGACCCTAAAAGAAATTTATTGCCATAATTTAATCTGATTCATATTAGGTTCACCTTTTTATTCCAATATGTATTTTAATTGAGAGAGTTAGATCATTTTAGAAAAAAGATACCTGGATTAGGAGACAGAGTGGATCTTATACCTGGTTATGACTCTAATTGGCCAAGTGATTTGTACAAAATATAGAGCCATTTTCTTCTCTACCTTCTCATCTGTAAGATGCAGATAATATTGGCTCCAATCTTCAAAAGTAAATATTAACTGAGATATTATACATGTATTAGTTTGCATAGAGTCTGGAACATTGTGAGGTTTCATAAATAGTAGCTATTATTACTATTGTTTTTATTTGAATAAAGGTTTTTCTTAAGGTGTTTGCATTTAGACTGTCAATATTTCTGCCTCTTAAAAAAGAAGCCTCAGAAAATTGTACTGATCACTCAATAGATCAAAGCTCTGTGAACTGGAATTGGGTTTCATAAGAACAGATTGATGCCTCACGCACAGATGTCTTATCTCCAAACCAACAGGGAAAAATGTTTTACAGACTAGATCTCTGGCACAGGGCAGAATTCTGAAATAAAACTCCTATTGTTTTTCCTTCCTTTTTTTTTTAGTATTTAAAGGGAATTGGAACCTTGATTATTTATTTTCTTCCATGTGAAGAAAAAAAAGAGCACATCTGTTTGCAATAGTGGATTGAAAGGTTTAAAAATAAATATGCTTTAAAGAAAAGAAACACAACTCTGTTGGCATTCTAAATCTAATCGACACAGAGAAAATGTTTGTTCTAGAGAAGTTTGGCTTCTTTTAAAAAAGAAAATAAAGAGCAAATAATGTAGAATTATACAGTTCTAGTTAAGTGGTTCACCACATAAAAAAGTGTTATTTTTACTCATCTGGTAAATAGTTTTAACCATGACATAATGTCTTAACATTTACATTTCAATTCTCAATATACTCTGCATTTGTCATTTTCTCTAAGAAGAGATTGATGAGATGTAAAAATGATTTCTTTACTTTCATAATCTTTAATTAAAAAGCAAAAAGCCAAAGTACCAGTAAGATATCTGTAATTTGTGTTGGCTGTGATTTTAGGAAATTCAGTTGCCCAGTCTGGTGAAAAGTGCTATATTTAGATACATATTTTGGATTTTTCACTTTGTATAAAAAATAAAATTTTTTCATTTCACATAAAAATTATCTGTTGTGAAACAGGGTTACAAATATTGCTGTAACCATTTCATAGAGAAGGGAACGATCCTGCCAGATGACTTAACATGGCAGTTGTCTCTTGAGACGCCCAGATAAACTAAGATTAGGGAGGGGACAATGTCAGGGGAGTGATTGGGGTTGACAAGTAAAAAGGAGCTTAGAGGAACTGCAATAGAAAACAGATGGAGTTGATAAACGTGGAAGGCCTGCTGGGGTATCTTGAAAGACAAACATTGGTTGCTCAGAAGTAGTTGAGCCAGAAAATCCTTGAAAAATACTGAAAAGAATTTGTTCAGGCAAAAAGGAGCCCAGGAAAGGGAGAGCTGGGTTAAGGAAGGTTTCCATAGGTGAGAAAATAGGCTTGCTCTTTACACTCCATTCTAAGAAAGAACACCCAGAGGAAAACAGCAACATCTGGCCTTCTCGGTGGGCCCAGGAAGTGAAATAGACTATTCTATCTGGACCAAAGGTGTGCCTTAAACGTTAAATTGAAAATAATCTAAATAACTGATTCATGTTAAATAAATGAATACTTGAATGTACTTTGAACCTGAGATTTTTACAGTTAAATGACTAGTATTCACACTGGAAATACTGTCATTAGTAATGTCAGCATGGAAATGCCAGGAAGATAAGTATATGAAAATTGAGCCCTTGAGTAGTGGACCTGGCTAGGTCAGACTTTACTATAGTTTCATTTACTCATCTAGAAAAAATGGGTAGAAGAGTTAACATATATCAATAATATACATTGCATATAAAACAATTTCTTCCCAGGTGGCATAAATGGTAAAGAATCCTCATACAATGAGGGAGATGCAGAGATGAGGGTCCATCCATGGGTCAGGAAGATCCCCTGGAGAAGGAAACGGCAACCCACTCCAGTACTGTTGCCTGGAGAATCCCATGGACAAAGGAGCCTCGTGGGCTACAGTCCATGGAGTCGCAAAGAGTTGGACATGACTGAGGGACTGAACAACAACAACATTCTCCCATTCTCTTTTAACAGAGAATTGAAATCAATTCTGAGATTTTAATCCAAACACTTATTCAGATATCAGAAAAAAGCATTTAACAATTCAAGAAAGAGGAATGTCTTTTATTTGCTTCCTAGACATTTATGACTCAGGCAGAATTTTGCATTAAAAAAAAACTAAAGGTCATGTACATTTAGCATTCAGGTATAACAATTTCTCTAAGGACACATTTCAACAAATATTTGAAGTAAAACTTCTTGCTTAACATTTTCTATTAAATTCTGATGGCGATTTTCACATAAGTGAGACACTGGTAACAGTTTTGGTTTTGTTTTTCTTGGTTTTCTTTTTAATTGACAAGATTTCCAGGAAATGTCAGGCCTTTGTCCTTCTCATTTGTTAGTCTACCCCAGGGTAGATATTTTTGTTCTTTAAATATTCATCAGCTGAAATGTTAAAAAAGTTACTCATAACTTCTTGGAAAGTTTTAATTTTTTTCTTTTTCCCGGCTTCATTCTCATCAGATACTGCCAGGAATTCTTGCGAAGTGCCAGCTGCAGCCAGACTGACCGTAACAGAGCCACATGTTCTCCTGTGGTGGGCCTGTCTTACATTCCGCATGGTCTGTTTAAGACAAGTTTATCCACACTCACCCGGCACCTGATACCAAGCTGAGGAGAGTAACTTTTTATGTACTTAGTGTAAGAGAAGCAGCTGCCTGGTATATGTGAGACCTTTAAGGAACACGTTCATTGGGATTTATAGCAATCTACTTTCTTCCACGGCTGGTTAAACACACTCTGTAGAGTGCCAGGCCACAATGCAAAGCACCGATTGAATCCTAGGTCACAGTGTCTGGAGCACCATGGGATTTTGTTAAGCTTAAAGCTAACTCTTTTCTCAAGCAGAGGCACACTGATTCTTCAGTGTGAAGAATCACAGCAGTGAAATTCCTGGATTTAGATTAAAAATTGGATTATAAACTGCCTCCAGGCAGGTGAGGCAGTTTTAATCAGTGAGGCTAGATGCTTCTGTCTCAGAGGAATAACTGCTGAACAAGTGAGACAAAGTTCATTTCCCAGGCTGGTCTCTTTGGTGTTGTATGAACCCCAATAGATACTTTTTCATTATCTAGTTGTCTAGGGAACATGAGTACTACCAAAGGAATTTGCCAAAGCTCAGCCCAAGAAAAAGCTTATTTGGCAGCATCAGGAATCATAGGCATAAATCCTTACCAAAAAAAAAAAAATAATAATAATTTAAAAATATTTTTCTGTGAGAAAATTTGTGAATTAAATTAGTTTAGTTACTTTTTTTTGGACAAAAACAATAAGTTTTTAGCCTGGCAAAGAATCTATCCTGAAACCAGTGATATATTTTATTTATTTTCTAGAGACACTTTGTGAATTTTCAGGCTTTTTCTGGTATCCTGTCAGAACTCTAACAAAAACACAACTGTTCCAGATATCCCAATATTCGCTTAAAAATTATAAATGGGAAAAAATTTTAAAGAAGAAAAGAACAATGAAGGTAATTGGTATTTGTATAAAATATTAGTTTCATCTGCCCAAGGCCTCTGAGGATTTCAAAGCCTGTTCTGTGTATTTGTATGCAAACATTTTGAAACAAAATTTAAGAATCTTTCTAAGTAAAACATAATATTTGTCTTTTTTTTTAATGTGAAATTACAGTTCTCTGTGAGGAAAACTATTATATATTTTTTCAAATAAAACATCCAAGTTAAGTTTTTCCCCTTGACTCTTAAACATGTGATTACATTTTTGAGGTGTAATATTTCTCATTCTCAAAGTTAGGTACAATCTTCACTAGGCCTTCTAAACTTGAAAAAAGTATAGAATAACCACTGTAGTGTGTATTTTATAACTATTAGTGTTTTGTTAATTCTGTTTTATTTTGTTTATCTAGTTTTTTCTTTAGAGTACAGATTTGCAGTAGATTTGAACTCTGAACCACTCTGCTATATTTAGTATATTCAGTTCAGTTCAGTTGCTCAGTTGTGTCTGACTCTTTGCAACCTCATGAACTGCAGCACACCAGGCCTCCCTGTCCATCACCAACACCCTGAGTTTACCCAAACTCATGTCCACTGAGTCGGTGATGCCATCCAACCATCTCATCCTCTGTTGTCCCCTTCTCCCCCTGACTTCAATCTTTCCTAGCATGAGGGTCTTTTCTTGTGAGTCAGTTCTTCACATCAGGTGGCCAAAGTATTGGAGTTTCAGCTTCAACATCAGTCCTTCCAATGAACACCCAGGACTGATTCCCTTTAGGATGGATTGATTGGATCTCCTTGCAGTCCAAGGGACTCTCAAGAGTCTTCTCCAACACCACAGTTCAAAAGCATCAATTCTTCGGCACTCAGCTTTCTTTATAGTCCAACTCTCACATCCATACATGATCACTGGAAAAACCATAGCCTTGACTAGACGGAAGTTGGTTGGTAAGATAACGTCCCTGCTTTTTAACATGCTGTCTAGGTTGGTTATAACTTTCCTTCCAAGGTGTAAGCATCTTTTAATTTCATGGCTACAGTCACCATCTGCAGTGATTTTGGAGCCCTCAAAAATAAAGCCTGATACTGTTTCCATTGTTTCCCATCTATTTGCCATGAAGTGTTGGGACCAGATGCCATGATCTTAGTTTTCTGAATGTTGAGTTTTAAGCCAACTTTTTCACTCTCCTCTTTCACGTTCGTCAAGAGGCTTTTTAGCTCCTCTTCACTTTCTGCCATAAGGGTGGTGTCATCTGCATATCTGAGGTTATTGATATTTCTCCCAGCAATCTTGATTCCAGCTTGTGCTTCTTCCAGCCCAGCGATATTCATGATGTACTCTGCATTTAAGTTAAATAAGCAGGGTGACAATATACAGCCTTGACATACTCCTTTTCCTATTTGGAACTAGTCTGTTGTTCCATGTCAGTTCTAACTGTTGCTTCCTGACCTGCATACAGGTTTCTCAAGAGACTGGTCAAGTGGTCTGGTATTCCCATCTCTTTAAGAATTTTCCACAGTTAATTGTGATCCACACAGTCAAAAGTTTTGGCATAATCATAAAGCAGAAATAGGTGTTTTTCTGGAACTCTCTTGCTTTTTTCAAAGATCCAACAGATGTTGGCAATTTGATCTCTGTTTCCTCTGCCTTTTCTAAATCCAGCTTGAACATCAGGAAGTTCATGGTTCACATATTGCTGAAGCCTGGCTTGGAGAATTTTGAGCATTACTTTACTAATGTGTGAGATGAGTGCAATTGTGCGGTAGTTTGAGCATTCCTTGGCATTGCCTTTCTTTTGGATTGGGATGAAAACTGACCTTTTCCAGTCCTGTGGCCACTGCTGAGTTTTCCAAACTTGCTGGCATATTGAGTGCAGCATTTCACAGCATCATTTCTTAAGATTTGAAATAGCTCAACTGGGATACCATCACCTCCACTAGTTTTGTTCATAGTGATGCTTCCTAAGGCCCACTTGACTTCACATTCCCAGATGTCTGGTTCAAGGTGAGTGATCACACCATCATGATTACCTGGGTCATGAAGATATTTTTCGTATAGTTCCTCTGTGTATTCTTGCCACCTCTTCTGAATATCTTGATATGCTTCTGTTAGGTCCATAACATATATGTCCTTTATTTAGCCCGTCTTTGCATGAAATGTTCCCTTGTTATCTCTAATTTTCTTGAAGAGATCTCTAGTCTTTCCCATTCTATTGTTTTCCTCTATTTCCTTGCATTGATTGCTGAGGAAGGCTTTCTTATCTCTGTTTGGTATTCTTTGGAACTCTGCATTCAAATGGAATATCTTTCCTTTTCTCCTTTGCTTTTTGCTTTCTTCTTTTCACAGCTATTTGTAAGGCCTCCTCAGACAGCCATTTTGCTCTTTTTGCATTTATTTTTCTAGGGGATGGGTCTTAATCCCTGTCTCCTGTACAATGCCATGAGCCTTCATTCATAGTTAACCATGTGTTAATTATGCAGTATCAATAAATTGTAAGGAACAATTCAGAAATAGGTTTAAAATTAATTCTTAGAATTTAGATAATAAATCCTTCACTTCATCTCTTAATAGCTACTGCTGCTGCTGCTAAGTCGCTTCTGTCATGTTCGACTCTGTGCAACCCGATACATGGCAGCCCACCAGGCTCCCCCATCCCTGGGATTCTCCAGGCAAGAACACTGGAGTGGGTTGCCATTTCCTTCTCCGGCTGCTGCTGCTACATACTCTTAAATGTACAGATCTCTTTCTCATCCTTTTCTTCTCAAGATTTTTGCACTAGACAATGACATACTGGAATGAAACAAAGCTTATGTGTTTAACAAACTAAACCCAATGAAGTTAAAATTACTTTACACACAATTCTGAGAAAAACAAAAGTTGTCAGTTTTGATGTACTGCTCATATGCTGCCATCAGGTAGCTGTGTGGTCTTAGGCAAGCTATGTAGATTTTCTGGGACTTAGTTTTTTCATCTATGAGTAGGTTATTGGACTGAATAACTTATTTCAAAACTTTATGACTTCAAAGAAGGAAGCAGAGTATACAGCATACAACTGACAAAATCAAGAGCTTCATCATTGGGAAGTTTCCATCAGTTGGGAGGTATGAAATACAGGTTTTAAAAAATCTTTCACTTCCGTAATTACTGTGATTTCAGAGGGATTCTTTAGATTATAATTTGAAAAACACTGGGCCAAATAGTATCCAAGACAATTTGTACCTCTACTATTTGGCATTGTAATGCTGTTCTAGAAAAATTTAAGAAATTAGAATTTTGAGCTCAAGTAGATTTGGGAATTTATTTAGTTCAATACCTTCATTTTGAGGGCTTCCCTGGTAGCTCAGCAGAAAAGAATCCAACTGTCAATGCAGAAGACTCAGTTTTAGTCTCTGGGTGGGGAAGATCCCTTTCAGAAGGAAATGGCAACCCACTCCAGTATTCTTGCCTAGGAAATCCCACGGACAGAGGAATCTGGTGGGCTACAGTCCATGAGGTCGCAAGAGTCAGACATGACTTAGTGACTAAAGAACAGCAACAACAACATGTTCATTTTGAAGATGTTATAATTAAGAGACATCCTTGCCAAGTTCCCAGTATTGCTAACTAGTATAACTGGACTTTGTCTGACAGTGACTATGCCTACTTATCTACAGAAACTGCCTAAATTTGTTTCCCTAGGACCATGTTTAGGTTACGTTGAGGTCTTCGAAACAGAGGGTAAGTCTGAGAAATCTGATTAGATCAGGGGTTTCCCAACCTGAATGGTTCTTCTGAGGTTCTAACTTTGTTTAAGGGTTAGGGGTTAGCTCTCTAGATTGAACTGGAATGAAGACTAATCTTGAGACTTTATTATCCAAATTACACTCTATACATATTTGATTCCTTAACAAAGGCCATTATTGAAATCATTATTTTGAGTTAAGGGCAGTGGTTATTCTATTACAAAATTATATATGTATATATATATATGTGTGTGTGTGAAGTTGCTTCAGTCATATCTGACTCTTTGCAACTCTATGGACTATAG
>SJYQ01002251.1:183933-196025 GCA_006410935.1 Redunca redunca
TCTTCCTATTCCAAAGAGTTATTTTATCTACTGAATGACAAAATGAATAACAATTAAGCATCCTTAAATTGTATAGTTGAAACCTGTACAGAGTCAATTTATAGAAAGTCAAAGTGGTTAAAAATGGCTTTCTTTGAATTTCGTGAAACTAAATTGTAAGTGTATGATTAAAGCAAGATTACATTTAATTTAAATTACATACATTAATTTAATTAATGAATATTTTTTTAAAAAAGAGAAATTAGAGTATGTATTAATCTCAGGTCAATTCAGTTGCTCAGTTATGTCCAACTCTTTGTGACCCCATGGACTGCAGCATGCCTCACTTCCCTGTCCATCACCAACTCCTGGAGCTTACTCAAACTCATGTCCATCGAATTGGCAATGCCATCCAACTATCTCATCCTCTATCGTTCCCTTCTCCTCCCGACTTCAATTTTACCCAGCATTAGGTTCTATTCTAATGAGTCAGTTTTTCACGTCAGGTGCCCAAAGTATTGGAGTTCAGCTTCAGCATCAGTCCTTCCAATGAATATTCAGGACTGACTTCCTTTAGGATGGACTGGTTGGATCACCTTGTATTCCAAAGGATTCTCGAGTCTTCTCTAACACCACAGTTCAAAAGCATCAATTCTTCTGCACTCAGCTTTCTTTATAGTCCAACTCTCACATCCATACATGACTACTGGGAAAACCATAGCTTTGACTAGCCGGACCTTTGTTGGCAAAGTAATGTCTCTGCTTTTTAATATGCTATCTAGGTTGGTCATAACTTTTTTTCCAAGGCCACTAAAAGGCATTTAAAATTGCTAGTTTTGTCTCTTAAAACTAATTCAGATCAAGGACAGAAGAACCCTGGGGTACTTTGCCTCTTCCACCTACATTGGCATCAGTTGATTAACAAATTCTAATTGAGCACAGTTGTTCATCTTTAAATCCATGTAAGATATTTATACACACTTAGTTCAGTTGCTCAGTTGTGTCTGACTCTTTGTGACCCCATGAACCACAGTATACCAGGCTTCTCTGTCCATCACCAGCTCCCAGAGTCCACCCAAACCCATGTCCATTGAGTCAGTGATGCCATGCAACCATCTCATCCTCTGTCGTCCCCTTCTCCTCCTGCCCTCAATCTTTCCCAACATCAGGGTCTTTTCCAGTGAATCAGCTCTTCTCATCAGGTGGCCAAAGTATTGGAGTTTCAGCTTTAACATCAGTCCTTCCAATGAACCCCCAGGACTGATCTCTTTTAGGATGGACTGGTTGGATCTCCTTGCAGTCCAAGGGACTCTCAAAAGTTTTCTCCAACATCATAGTTCAAAAGCATCAATTCTTTGGTGCTCAGCTTTCTTTATAGTCCAACTCACATCCATACATGACCACTGGAAAAACCATAGCTTTTTGGTTGGTCATAACTTTCCTTCCAAGGAGCAAGTGTCTTTTAATTTCATGGCTGCAATCACCATCTGCAGTGATTTTGGAGCCCTCAAAAATAAAGTCAGCCACTGTTTCCACTGTTTCCCTATCTATTTCCCATGAAGTGATGGGACCAGATGCCATGATCTTCATTTTCTGAATGTTGAGCTTTAAGCCAAATTTTTCACTCTCCACTTTCACTTTCATCAAGAGGCTTTTGAGTTCCTCTTCACTTTCTGCCATAAGGGTGGTGTCATCTGCATACCTGCTGCTGCTGCTGCTGCTACTAAGTCGCTTCAGTCGTGTCCAACTCTGTGCGACCCCATAGACGGCAGCCCACCAGGCTCCCCTGTCCCTGGGATTCACCAGGTAAGAACAATGGAGTGGATTGACATTTCCTTCTCCAATGCATGAAAGTGAAAAGTGAAAGTGAAGTTGCTCAGTTGTGTCCGACTCTTAGCGACCTCATGGACTGCAGCCCCCCAGGCTCCTCCGTCCATGGGATTTTCCAGGCAAGAGTACTGGAGTGGCGTGCCATTGCCTTCTCCACTGCATATCTGAGGTTATTTATATGTCTCCTAGCAATCTTGATTCCAGCTTGTGCTTCATCCAGCCCAGTACATCTCATGATGTACTCTGCATATAAGTTAAATGAGCACAGTGACAATATACAGCCTTGACATATTCCCTTTCCTATTGGAACCAGTCTGTTATTCCATGTCCAGATTTAACTGTTGCTTTCTGGCCTGCATACAGATTTCTCAAGAGGCAGGTCAGGTGGTCTGGTATTCCCGTCTAGGAGGACATCTTAAGAATGAGTTAGAGAAACACCAACAAAACAAACTCCCCAGTTTCAGTGATACTATAAGAGAGCTTCATTTTTTTAGTAAAAAAAAAAAAATCTAAAATCAGTACTTATGATAGGCAGGGGACTCTACTTCATATCCAGTCCAGGGACACAAGATCTTTACGTTTTGTGGCTCAGCCTTCCGCTAGGGTCTGCTGTGTAAAATGCACTGGAAGTAGAACTGTTTCCTAAAAAACCTCTCCTGGAAATGCTACATATTTTTAGTTACATTTCACTGGCAAAAGCTTGTCACATGGCCACACCAGAAGAAAGAAGCATGAAAAGTATACTCGTAACAGACAGGCATCTCTCAGGGATATGTCAAGAATATAGGGAGAAAATGCTTGTGTTTGGTCAAGTGTTAGCTGCCTTTCACAGGTTGCTTTGTTAATATTTGCTGAAGTACAGATATACTGTGACTGGGGTGTTTCTCTGACCTAATATTCTAGCACAGGGGTCTTGACATTTTCTGTAAAGAGCCTAAAGTAAGTATTTTAGGCTTTGCAGGTCATGTGATCTCTACTGCAGTTAGTCATCTTTGTCATCTGATGGGAAAGCTACCTTAGACATAATGCAAATAAATAAATGTGACTGTGTTTTATTTTCATTATTTTTGTTTTTTAAGTTTTACAATGTTGTGTTGGTTTCTGCCTTGCACAGAATCAGCCATAATTATACATATATCCCCTCTTTCTTGAGCCTCCCTCCATTCTCCGCATCCCACCTCTCTAGATCATCTCAGAACACCAAACTGGGCTCCCTGTGTTATACAGCAACTTCTCACCAACTATGTTTTTACACATAGTAGTGTATATATGTTAATATGTTTTTCCATTTGTCCTGCTCCTTCTTTCCCACACTGTGTCCACAAGTCCATTTTCTACATCGGCATCTCCATTCCTTCCCTGCAAATAAGTTCATCAATACTTTTCTTTAGATTCCATATACATGCAAGAATATACTATATATATATATTTTCTCCTTCTGACTTACTTCACATGGACATTGAAATTTGAATTTCATATAATTTTCACAGGGTATGAAATATCCTTTTTTTGATTTTTTTCAACTATTTAAAAGTGTAAAAACCTTCTTGGTTTGCAGGATATACAACAGCAGGCTGCAGGCATGCCAGATTTGGCCCATAAGCTTTAAGATGGCTGACCCCTGATAGTGTCACCCCTTATAAAGGAAGTGAGATTAATACATCATGACTTGTCTTCAGTGAATAATTTCTAAGTCTTAATTCTCACTTATTTTCCCCAAAGTTCTGATAAATCATTTATTGATTAGAGTGTATTCTGGAAATCACATTGTATCTAAGTCAACTTAGCAAGTTGATTTCATATTTTATTAGTCATATAGCTACAATTTACAAAGTAACCATGAACTACAATCACTTCACATACATTCTTTTCGCTCTTAGAAATACTCCATGTCATAGCTATTACCACTGTCACTTTATCACTGAAGATATTAAGACTCAAAGTAGCTAAGAACTATTTTGGTCATATTTCACACAGCAAGAAATGGAAAAGTCAGATTTCAAACCCAAGCTGGGTAAATAACCTATGCTCTTATCACACCAAATTTTCTTGGCCTTATAGGTATCAGCTCATGAATGCATGTATATGGAATCTAGAAAGACGGTACAGATGATATTATGAGTAGGGCAGCAGAGGAGACACAGATGTAAAGAGCAGGCTTTGGACTCAGTGGGAGAGGGTGGGATAAGTTGAGAGAATAGAATTGAAACGTACACATTACCATATACCAGATACCATATACCATATACCAGATACCAGATACCATATAACAGATAGCATCGGGGGTTTGATGTATGATGCAGGGTAGCTAAAGCTGGTGCTCTGTGACAATCTGGAGAGATGGGGTGGGAAGGGAGATGGGAAGGCAGTTCAGGATGTAGTGGACACACGTATGCTATGGCCAATTCATACTGACGTATGGCAAACATGATCACAATATCATAAAGTAATTATCCTCCAATTAAATAAAAATATTTTAAACAGCTGATAGCTATTTTTTATTTTCTCTCTTCACCTGTGTCTGGGCTCTACTGTACCTTTTCAAGTATCTTTTATCTTTCCAACTTGAAAATAATTTTCCTCCAATGGAGTCAAACAGCACAGCTAATGCTAAATGACACTAAGTATAGTAAGTAGTTCTGTATGAGGAAACAGTTCTTATTGTGAAAAGTGACTCTAAACTCATAATACCCATTACTGACAGAGTGAACAGGAGAAAAATCTCCAAGAAAGAACACACTCTGAAGACAGATAAAAGCAGGTAGGACTTCAGAAGTTTTCCCTTGAGCTCTGCAGAAGTGTAAGCCTTGCTCTATGATGAACTAGTATGACCTTGGGTAATATACTTAACTTCTCTGTTTTCTAATCTCAAGATTGCTTATTGAATTTTATACTCTGACCTTTTTACCGAGGGACTTGAGGTAACATTGGTGAATCAAATATAACGCCTACTTTGAAAACCTCACAAGGTTGCTAATCGGCATAAATTGCAAGTGAGGGTTTGTGAAAGTGCTTTTTGAATTGCAGATACTTTGCAAATAAAAGCTGTTGTCATGACTATTCTAGATTTCATCTCTGATTATATTCAGTTAAGGTCACAACATGCTGATGCTCATTTTATCAAATATAGAACCCTCAATAAGAATAATGCTATTTGCCCCTTCCCTCAGTATATAGATTTTAAACTAATGAATCCATTCATCTCTGTTTATATTTGCCTGTTGGATGAAATTTTTCCTTTAATAAAAGTATATGCCTTGCCTAAGTGCAAAGATTACATTTCATAATAAATCTCTGTCCTTGAAATATTGTATGAATTTCCAAGTATAGACATTAGTGAAATATTATTTTGGAGGATGAAAGTAACCATTTTACAGCTCATTGACCCCTCAATAGTGTTTTCATGGGGATGTTATAGGCAAGATGAGATGGTGCTGCATCAGCAGAATAGGTGAAATCAATATCTGTCTACCATGGCCTCGCCCCCATCGCACCCAGGAAAATTCAGGAAAAAGAAAATTGATATGCACAATAGTAAATAACTTCACAACAAAGAGCTAGAGAAATTCTTTGTAGTGATACATCCTGAAGTACAGGAGTTTCTTCTTGGTAAACTGTTTCCTTTTAACCATTTGAGGCTTCTTACATTTCCGCTGCAGCTGGAATACATCCCAAGGCACTTCCTGACTCTTAGGATTTTTGGCACAGGGCCCCACTTGTGTTCCACTTGGCTCTCCTCAAGGCATCTGATTCGTTGTTACGAAGATCAGCTCTGTCTCTATTGTCTTCATTAAAATTGAAAGATGTCTGATCTACTTTTCACAGACAGCTTTACCATCTTTGATGTGAGTGGGGGATGCAAAGCAAGCAGTGGATGCTATTCTTTGCTCTTTGACACTAAACAGTTTAAATTTGCACTTAGGGAGAATGTAACCAAACCCAATTCTTTATTACATAAAAATGCCACATTATATTTAGGAGATCGCACCAAGATCTAACCAGATCTACATGTCACCCAGAGTTAGAGGAAAGCATTTAGCATTCGGTATTGTTAAAAGAGTAATAATGATTGACTTCTGCTTAGCTGTTATCAATCAGAATCCAAACTGTGCATTTATTTTGACCCAGCAGTACAACTTCTAGGAAATTTATCCTACAGACTGACAAATGTGCACCAAGAAATATGTATAAAGATTCACAGCACTCGGTCACAATGGCTCCATGTCAGCACTAGCCTGAAGCTTAGGAACACTTAGCCACTTCAGATAGAGAACACGTTTTCTTCTTCACTTCCGTCTCAGTTCCGCACTCATTATTCACTGCTGATTCTTTCTTGTTCCTTGCATGTACTTATGTGTGTAACACACACAAATGTTTTTCAAAGGGCAATGTTTCTTCAACCATAGGAGCACATGAAAATGAAGAAGAATGCTGCTTAAGAAGGCAAGAAACTCTACCAAGATTATTTTGTGTCATTGATATGTTTGATTTTAATAAGGGTAGTAAATGAATATATGTAGAAATACAAAGAGAGAATAAATATAGAGAATAATAAAATTAGAAATCTTCTATCTTTGCCCTAAATTCTCCATCCTTAACATTTGCCAGCTGTATTCGTTTTATAGACATCTTTCCAGTACACATTTCTAAGTGTGTGTAAGAACATGTGCATGAATACAAAATTTTCATAAATGGCACCAAAATACATATCTTGTTCTATGATTAATTTTTGACATAAAAATACAGCTCTCTTCACATAAATATTGATACATAGATCTNCCCATAACTTACATTCCTTCATAATATTCAGAATACAAATTACATTCATGTTTTCAATCTTTCCATCATTGGTGCACATTTAGGCTGTTTGAGGAATAAAAAACTAGAAACAATGCCAATGATTAAAACTGACAATCTTAATTTTATGAAGTGTGTATTATAAAAACAATTGGTATACTGAAAATATTTTTCAATTCACACACATTTCTCCCTCTCTCACTTGCCCTCTCCCTAAGACTTAAAATTGCCATTATAAAAGAGAATACTTGGTTCCACTGAAAATGCTCTCCATTAAAATGAACAAACAACAATTTTCAGTAGCCGAAAACACCTTCATTGATAAGCAAGTAAAGAGGCTTATTTTTTCCTTCTCTGAGTGTCAAGACGTCCAGATCTTGCTTTCCCCTCCCCATCCCTGTAATCTCTCTTCCTCACATCTTTCAGTTATGTTTTTCTGTTTATATTAGCCTCATTCTCTTAAAAAGATTGCTGAGAAAAGATTTTAGGCTTACATTGTCTCCCTGTGATAATCCACAAAAAATAAAAAGGAGAAAATGTCTCTACTAGTTTTCATATGCAAAATCCCCAAGGAGTCTGATTGGCTAATAACCAAAAGGTTGAATACTGTTGTTGGTTATCCCACTGTATTAGATGGTGGCTAATAAACACCATCCCACTGGGTTAGATGGTGGCTCCCAAGAATTCATGTCTTCCTGAAATTTCAGAATGTGCCCTTATTTAGAAATGGTATCATTCTAGATTTAATGAATTAAGATGAGACTGTATTGAAGAAGCTGTGTGCTGTGCTCAGTTGCTCAGTCATGTCCAGCTCTTTGTGACCCTTTGTAAACTGTAGCCTATCATGCTTCTCTGTCCATGGAATTTTTCAGGCAAGAATACACGAGCAGGTTGCCATTTCCTACTCTGGGGAATCTTCCCTATTCAGGGATCGAACCCGCTTCTGTGTCTCCTGCACTGACAGGAGGATTCTTTGCCAAGGTGCCAACTGGGAAGCCCTGTATTGTAGTAGAACATGCCCTTAATACAATATGACTAATACTCTTAGCAGAAGAGACACAGAGACAGACGTACACAAAGGCAGTGTGAAGACACATAGGGAGGGCGCCATGTGACGATGGAGGCAGAGACTGTGATGTATCCACAAGTCAAGGATTGCCAGCAACTACTGGACTTTAGAAGAAAGGCTTTTTGTCTGAGCCCCTGGGAATAAACCAAAACTGCTGACACCTTAATTATGACTTATGGCTGCCTGAATAGATTTTATTTTTTAATTTTGAGGCCACCTCATTTATGGTACTTTGTTACGATAGCCCTAGGAAACTAAGACACCTACCAAAATCATGTAAGTCGGAGAAGCGCAGTTCTTCAAATAATGCAAATGTTATACAAAATTACTGAGAAGAAATATTGAATAAACCAAATGGAAACAAACAAATGAACAAATCACAACAATAAAATTAGAAGTACCTAGTGGTACAACCTTGAAATACCACCAAAGCACTTTTCAAACCCCATATAATATATTTATTTTTTGCTTTTACCTCATGCACTTCTACAAATAATTTGAGGAAACTTACATAAGAAATAACAACATAATAAAACCACAAATTTGCATTAAAAGGCAAGAGCTAAAAAGTAGTGGAGGGTAGGAGAGGTGGAATGGTTACAGTAGAACATAGCGTTTAAAGCTATAATTCCTGGTATTTTTAATGAAACACAAAACTGAATCCACACAGTTTTCATTACTCAATGAAGAGAGCATACCTGGCAGTTTATAAAGAAACAATCTTTTTTTCTTACCCACTAGAATAAGGGTGTATTTCAGTAAATCAATGTTTATAAGAAAAAACTCAATCTCAAATTAAATTCCCAAAGTGAAAGAAAATTGAATCTGGAAGAATGTTATACCTTCCAAAGTTTCAAATCATCATTTCAATTTTCCATATATAATATTTGACACTCAAAATATTATCAACCATACTAGAACTTAACATCAAATGACCAAAGTAAAAGAAAGCAAGCAGACAATAGAAACAGACCCATGGAAGAACTGGATATTGTAGTTATCAAGTAGAGATCCAAAACTAACTGTGCCTAATAGGTTTAAAGATACAGATGACAAGAGTTTGGGGTAAATACAAGAGCCAGATTTTAAGAATTTTTTTTTTAAAAATGGGCAAATCAAGGAAGTGATTATACCTTTTCAGAAGGAGGATGGAGATCAGGTGGGATTATCGGGGAGCTTCAGAGATATTGGTATTGTTCAATTTCCTGAACTGGTTGATGATTTCATTCCTTTATGAAAACTAATAGAACGGTATATATGTTATACTTCAATTAGGATTTTTAAAACATATACAGATTTGTGAGGGTCTGAAATAAAAGCATATCCTAATGTTGACTGAAAGAGTTAAACCTATAGCTGTCAGTGATCTCTAGAAGTGAATGATGAATGATTTAAGGAAAGAGGCTTAATGTTTTGCTTAAGGTTAAATGCATAATTGGTAGAAAAGCAGAGATTAGAGTAGTAATTCAATAAATATTTATTAACAGAACAAATGAACTGGCTCTTTATTTCTCCTACTGATAAAGAAAGTTGCAAATACAGGACTGAATAAAGAAACATAAACATTTATTTTTCAGATCTCTTTAGGGTGCCCATTGTTTTACATATAGAGATGAAAAACTATGCTGTATTTAAACTAGAGGAAAAGAAATAATATTAGGCCCTACCTTTGATTTACTAAGTATTTTTAGAGAAAAATTTTTTCCTGCTTCTCTGAAAAGAGCAGTATACATATTTCCTGGCTTATAGCTACACAGAGCTCAGTTAATGGGAATATTCTATTTAGGATCATGAAGATGGTGAATCTATGAGAATGCTGGGCATTGTTCTCAACATTCCATGTCAGTGGCCAAACTAGTCAACACTGTGACACAGCAGATTTTAAAAGTAAACAGGCTCTATTTCTATTATTTCTTAAGGCAAGCCAGAGCAGTTTCTTATTTTGATGGAGGAATATAAGTATTTACAGAAGGAAAGCCTAATGGTCTCTTTGAGAACCATACAGTTGGTGACATTTCCCTTTCCATCATTTTAAATAGACTCCCTTTAGGGTTCAATACATATTTCCAGTGTAATTAAAGTAAATACTCAAATAAAATTTAAAAATGAAAAATCAGCACTCTGTTATTCCACTTCATAAAGAATTCACAAAGGGATCAGCTTAGAGAAAATAAAGATTAAATAATTGTGGCTGGGTTGCATGCCAGGAAAATGGCTCACTGATGCATACATGTACAAGAATTCCTTTCACAAATAAAGGGAGCCCTGCTGTTTATATGGCTCCCTCAACTGCTACAGTTAAATGGGATGGGAGGATACCACACAGCACTAAGCTAGCAACGGTAGAGATGAGTGTGTAAAATACTAAGAGGAAATGATGAAGTGTATATTTAAAACTAACAGCTGGAATCGAGCGGGTAAGTTTATGGAGAAAGAAATCACAAATTAAAGTCATCCTTGGAAGATAACAGGGAGTTAGATAGAAAGAGCAAAGGCCTTTGATTATTCTTTCCTTTCCTTAGGTAAGAAGATAAGTTTTGGGGGAGAATCAAAAGATAATGCCATCTGGAGTGGTGACTATAACAAGAGAGTCAAAGAAGACAAAGCTGGAAGATAAATTTTTGAGGAAAAGCCATTTATGCAAAGCAAGCTGTTTGGATTTTAGGTTGAATAGCATGAGGAAGGCAACTTGGAGCAAAAGAAGAATCATAAGCTGTGGAGTAAGAGAGGCTTGTATTTAATCCTTGCCATCCTAAATATGTTTGAGTCTCTTTCCTCTTTATAAAAAGAAGATATTACTACATAAGTTTATTATGAGCCAACAATAATAATATGTATAAAGTGACTGAGTCATATAAACCCTTAATACACATTAAAACATAATTCAACTCTATTTTATATCCTGCATAGTTGAGTGCTATAAAAATTTTTGAGTTGGCTAATGATAAAGCCAGTGTTTGTGGCTTTACCACAGTAGTGGTAAAGAACCTGCCTGTGAACGCAGGAGATATAAGAGATTAGGGTTTGATCCCTGGGTTGGGAAGATCCCCTGAAGGAGGGTATGGTAACCCACTCCAGTATCCTTGCCTGGGACAATCCCATGGACAGAGGACCCTGGTGGGCTACAGTCCACAGGATCACAAACAGTCAGGCACAGATGAAGTGACTTCACTTCACTCACTTTACTCACTTCATACGTTATCACAAGAGAAGGAAATGGCAACCCACTCCAGTATTCTTGCCTGGAGAATCCCATGGACAGGGGAGCCTGGAGGATCGTGGTCCATGGGGTCACAGAGAGTCGGACACGACTGAAGTGACTGAGCAAGAGCGAGCACAACCCAACACAAGCACAAGAAAGGTAATCTGACAGCAACTTGCCAGAAGTCTTGGAGGAAAAGACACTAGCTGGTAAGCCATTTAATTGGGTGGGAGCTTGAAACCACTAAACATTGTATATATCACATGGATCCTCTTGGGGAAGGGTACAGGGGCTTCTGATACAGTCCGTAATTCCCCCAAAGGTTAAATGATCCTTGTATGTATTATAGAAGATGCTAGACTATGAGGGACTACAGAAGGGAACTGGACTGTAATAAATAAGATTTAGTTATTGCAGATGAAAATTTAAAGGCGGAATTGAAAATAACACTGGAATCTTACTCTTGTGTCACTAAAAGCATCATGATAGCATTTCCAGAGAGACAGGATTGAGTTTAGAAGAAAAGGTGATGTGTTTGGCTTTAAACATGTTGCATGTCAGGTATTTGCCAAAATTGCTAAGTAAAATCCTGACTGGACAGAGTTTTGGCTGGATTTGCGATGTAGGTCAGGGCTGGAGATAAAGATCGTTTCAGACAAAGCTTTTTAGATTGTATGTCTGTTCTAAGAGGCCATGGCAAAAGGCCAGGGAGTACATAAAGCCACAAGATATAGTGAGACGGTTTGGGGGAGCATATTTCAAAATTGGTGAAAATGTTTTAGTTCAGTTCAGTTCAGTCGCTCAGTCATGTCTGACTTTTTGCGACCCCATGAATCGCAGCACACCAGGCCTCCCTGTCCATCACCAACTTCCGGAGTTCACTCAGACTCATGTCCATCGAGTCAGTGATACCATCGAGCCATCTCTCATCCTGGGTCATCCCCTTCTCCTCCTGCCCCCAATCCCTCCCAGCATCAGAGTCTTTTCCAATGAGTCAACTCTTCGCATGAGGTAGCCAAAGTACTGGACTTTCAGCTTTAGCATCATTCCTTCCAAAGAAATCCCAGGGCTGATCTCCTTCAGAATGGACTGGTTGGATCTCCTTGCAGTCCAAGGGACTCTCAAGAGTCTTCTCCAACACCACAGTTCAAAAGCATCAATTCTTCGGCGCTCAGCCTTCTTCACAGTCCAACTCTCACATCCATACATGACCAC
>SJYQ01002251.1:197561-310902 GCA_006410935.1 Redunca redunca
ACACAAGCTGGAATCAAGATTGCCAGGAGAAGTATCAATAACCTCAGATATGCAGATGACACCACCCTTATGGCAGAAAGTGAAGAGGAACTAAAAAGCCTCTTGATGAAAGTGAAAGAGGAGAGTGAAAAAGTTGGCCTAAACCTCAACATTCAGAAAACGAAGATCATGGCATCTGATCCCATCACTTCATGGGAAATAGATGGGGAAACAGTGGAAACAGTGTCTGACTTTATTTTTAGGGGCTCCAAAATCACTGCAGATGGTGACTGCAGCCATGAAATTAAAAGACGCTTACTCCTTGGAAGAAAAGTTATGACCAACCTAGATAGTATATTCAAAAGCAGAGACATTACTTTGCTGACTAAGATCCGTCTAGTCAAGGCTATGGTTTTTCCAGTAGTCATGTATGGATGTGAGAGTTGGACTGTGAAGAAGGCTGAGCGCCGAAGAATTGATGCTTTTGAACTGTGGTGTTGGAGAAGACTCTTGAGAGTCCCTTGGACTGCAAGGAGATCCAACCAGTCCATTCTGAAGGAGATCAGCCCTGGGATTTCTTTGGAAGGAATGATGCTAAAGCTGAAAGTCCAGTACTTTGGCCACTTCATGCGAAGAGTTGACTCATTGGAAAAGACTCTGATGCTGGGAGGGATTGGGGGCAGGAGGAGAAGGGGACGACCCAGGATGAGATGGCTGGGTGGTATCACTGACTCGATGGACATGAGTCTGAGTGGACTCCAGGAGTTGGTGATGGACAGGGAGGCCTGGCATGCTGCAATTCATGGGGTTGCAAAGAGTCAGACACGACTGAGAGACTGAACTGAACTGAACTGAACTGAAAGCCACTGCATTATTAGAAGGAAATTCTTGTAATACAGTCACTCTGCCAAACTCATGACATTTCTTCAAAACTGTACAAACAGTATATAAACACCCATCTAAGGCAATGGCACCCCACTCCAGTACTCTTGTCTGGACAATCCAATGGATGGAGGAGCCTGGTAGGCTGCAGTCCATGGGTCGCTAAGAGTCGGATACGACTGAGCGTCTTCACTTTCACTTTTCACTTTCATGCATTGGAGAAGGAAATGGCAACCCACTCCAGTATTCTTGCCTGGAGAATCCCAGGGACGGGGGAGCCTCGTGGGCTGCCGTCTATGGGGTCACACAGAGTCAGACATGACTGAAGCGACTTAGCAGCAGCAGTAGTCCAGAGGAAGAGAGCAAGCACTAAACTAGAAATCAGGTTTGCTTTTACTGCTTTTCTCTTTGGACTTGTGCAAGTGACCTTTTTTCTATGCATCTCAGTTGGTTTGTGTGTAAGAGGTGAGGACAGTATCTGCCCAACTCAGTTTGCTACCCTGGGTGTCAGTATGATGACTTATCATAGGCAGGCAATTATATCTTTCTTCACAAACCTATTTTGAGGATTATACCCCATGGCATCTGTACATGTGCTTAGCATATGGTATGCAGTCAATGGAATCGGTTGGAGTTCTTCCTATCATTCTCTTCCACCTTAGCGATCTTTTGGAACAGTCAAATGGCATAAGCTGTCATGTAGCATTTTAGGCTTTTGGATGCAGTAAATGGGAGGGAGAGACCTGAGGGTGGGCAGACACTGAGATTGAGAAAGAGATGTCTCTTATTAATAGGTTATATTGAAAAACTGCAGAGAAGTCTGGGCTAGAAGAGAGCTTAATAGCAGATACTGAATACAGAAAAAAAAAATGCCAATCTTTCACCTCCAGAAACAGCATTGGGGGGAGGAATTTCACATGTGAAAGGATCTCACAATATTTGAGACTGAGATAGCCACAGCTGGGATATGCATGTCTTGTGCAAATCTATCTTTGGACACAACTACCAAAAATGGGAATAACAAAATACCAAAAACTTTGGACAAAACTACCAAAAACAAGAATAAAAGTGAAATTTAACTCTAATGTATCCATAACTCTGATTTTCTAATAAGTGTGGCTAAATTTTCCCTTCAGATAAGATTATAAGGGGACAGATCCATCAGATAATACTTTTTGGCCAAGCACTCTAGTACAATGGATTTCAAATATGTTTGACTCTGACTCATGTATTTAAAGAGCATAAAATAATATTTAGCTATTTTATGTACAGTACCTGCTGATATTTTCTATTCCAAATGGCTTTCTAAACCTGCTAATGAATCATGATCTGTACTCTTAAAAAAAAACAAAAACTCATTCCCTTTAGTAGTTAGTTTTATAAATCAACACTAAATACATTAGTGTCAGAAATGAACCTTAGCTTTAAAAAAAAATCTGTTAATAAATGAGTGATAGTCATTCAGCTGTCTGACTCTTTGCAACCCCATGGACTGCCAGATTCCTTTGTCCATAGAATTCTCCAGGCAAGAATACTGGAGTGGGTTGCCATTTCTTTCTCTAGGGTATCTTCCCATTAATAAATGGACATTTATAAATCAGGATCCATTTTAGATAGTCCTTTGGTATCTATTTTCTTCAAGTCATATAACTAGGTAAACATTTCTTACTGAGACTCAGTTGTTCCGATTAGTATGATCATCTTTCCCGCAGAAACCCAGATTCAACATCCCACCGAGGCAGATCATTTGTTATGAAAAGTATCAGATGAGAGAGTGATGGGTATACATAAAAGATTACCTCTGCGCAGGAAAAGCAAATAAACAAGCAAACTCCAAAACCTCAAAATGTATGTATTCAGGTTTGGTTTATTACACAAAAAGAGGAATCATCATATGAAGCTCTAGTTCAGAGTTCCCTTGAAGTCTAGTGCTCTATGAAAATTTTTTGATTTAGTTTGTAATAACCAACAGAAATATTGAAATGAATTAAAGTTGGAGGTGCTTTATTATTACCAGTGATTCATAGACATTTTGTAAAACTCTCCTTTGAAAGCTTTTGATCTAATCAAGGGATCTTGATACTGATGGATGGCAGATGCAAACCACTAAATATAAACAAATAATAACAGTGAGTAATATTAATATAAGGAAAGTGCAGTCATCCTTCAGTATTCATGGATTTTGGTACCCACTGGGGTTCAATTCCTTATATAAAATGGCAGGATACAACAAATAGCCATGGATGTGAGACCCATGGATATGGCAGGCTGACTGCAGCACCATACAACCAAATGAGAGAATGCATGGTATTGTGTGCTCACATGGGGTCACAAAGAGTCAGACATGACTGAGCGACTGAACTGAACTGAAAGTAATTGGAATTATGGGCTGAATGACCACTATTATCAATATTTTATCCATTTATCAGATTATTTTCAGACTGTGTATCCTGAATTTTGATTCAAGAAGATTGGCATAATGTTTCCTAAAGGAAATCAGTCCTGAATATTCATTGGAGGGACTGATGCTGAAGCTGAAATTCCAATACTTTGGCCACTTGATGCGAAGAACTGACTCATTTGAAAAGACCGTGATGCTGGGAAAGATTGAAGGTAAGAGGAGACGGGGACGACAGAGGATGAGATGGTTGGATGACATCACCTACTCAATGGACATGAGTTTGAGTAAACTCTGGGACTTGCTCACGGATAGGAGGCCTGGTGTGCTGCAGTCCATGGGTTCACAAAGAACTGGACTCAACTGAGTGACTGAACTTGTGGGTTTACAAGGGAAGGAACCTCTGCCTATTCTTTTCCATTTAATTAAGCTTGTAGAGTAGTTAGGGCAAAGAGTGCTACTGGATTTAAGAAAACAGAAAGCTTGGAGTGCAGTTTTAGAGCCCTAATCAAAATGATGAGCTAGGGGAATTTTATCCTATGGATAATTCCCTTTCCCTTTCTGTACCCCTTGCTATACTTATGGGTTTTCCAGGTGGTGATAGGGGTAAAAGAACCCACCAAAAGCCAATGTAGGAGATGTAAGAGATGTGGGTTTGATCCCTGGGTTGGGAAGATCCCCTGGAGGAGGGCATGGCAATCCACTCCAGTGTTCTTGTCTGGGAAATCCCATGGACAGAGGAACCTGGTGTGCTACAGCCCATAGGGTCACAAAGAGTGGGACATGATTGAAGAGACTTACCACACAGCATGCATGTCCAATTTATAGGGAAGTCTAAACTCCACCATCTCAGAATGTGAGATGATAAACTAGTGTTTGAATTCAAAATTGATTAGTTATTAGCTACTTGAACAAATTAAAAATTTTTCTAAATTTTGTAAGTTTTCATTGAAAAGGAATATAGGTATATACATACACATAACATATATGCATATTTATTATGCATGAAATCTCTGAATGTAGATTTTCCAGATTTTATAGATACATGTGTAGTATATTAATATTGTATGTATAAATTATATATAATCTTCTATATTGATAGACAAGTAATATTATCAGGTATATATAGATATAATAGAGTTGCCAGATGAAATACAGTACACCCATATATTAATATTTTGTACAAGTATGTCGTAATTGTTGCATGGGACATACATATTCTAAACAATTATTCATCATTTAACTAGGCAAATTTAACTAGGCATCGTGTATTTTCATTTGCTAAAACTGACAGCACTTCACCTAGCATGATTCATACCATCTCAGAGGAGCTGTAAATTATCTCCAGAGACAGAGATTTGTGGCAGAAGAAGAAAAGACGTTTTCAGATAAATCTGGGTTGAAGTTCTGTTTCTACCAGGATTTTATTTTGGAAAGACTTTCATAAGATCTTAGTCTGACCTTCCCAAGGCAGTGTCATGTGCTCTGAATCTCTATATTCTCTTCACCATCATTATCATTCTGGTCTTAAATGGTCTTGCTTTGAAAACAAATGTTCATCTAGTCAAGGCTATGGTTTTTCCAGTGGTCATGTATGGATGTGAGAGTTGGACTATAAAGAAAGCTGAGTGCTGAAGAATTGATGCTTTTGAACTGTGGTGTTGGAGAAGACTCTTGAGAGTCCCCTGGACTGCAAGGAGATCCAACCAGTCCATCCTAAAGGAGATCAGTCCTGGGTGTTCATTGGAAGGACTGACGTTGAAGCTGAAACTCCAATACTTTGGCCACCTGATGCGAAGAGCTGACTCATAAGAAAAGACCCTGATGCTGAGAAAGACTCGGGGCAGGAAGAGAAGGGGACGACAGAGGATGAGATGGTTGGATGGCATCACCGACTCAATGGACATGGGTCTGGGTGCGCTCCGGGAGTTGGTGATGGACAGGGAGGCTTGGCATGCTGCAGTTCATGGGGTCACAAAGAGTTGGACATGACTGAGTGGCTGGACAGAACTGAAATGAACCTTATAACAAGAGATGCTAAGATTCCTGTATTTAAACTCTTAGAAAGGAAAGGCTTTTAAACTCTCATCTTTTTTTGATAGCTTATGAACAATAATGACAAATTATCTACTTCACATATTGCTCTTGATAAATACATGTAGGAAAAGGCTCGTCTCCACAACACCTGCATTTTTTTAACGTGTGGGCAAGGGAAAATCCCCTGGAATATTACTAATGGTGATGGTAAAATCCTGATAAACTACTATTAGAACAAACATGCCTACTATGTATATTATGCTGGGCTGGGTAGCAGAAATCTGAACAGGAAGGAGATTTACATAATAACATTTATGATTTGGTCAGTGATTTTGCACAACATGTTCCTTAGGCAGTCCATATTAGCAATGCATAGATCTACATGCTGTGTGAAACTTCAGCAAAGCTACATCTTTTACACAGCATTTCCAACTTTAAGATAATAGTCTATGGCACTTTGGGATACATTATAGCTCAGATTTATTCTAAATAAATCTTTACCTTTAGTATACCCCAGAGAAAGTACCCAAGGAAGTTAAAATCTTGTGAGTGTGTAATGGGTTCCACATGGCCACATGAGCAATGCAGGTTTGGAAATCCTCACCCACTTAGTCCCTCATCACTTTGACATAAGGAGGTGACGCAGCATCCTATGGAAACTCTTCTAAGTGTCCTTCCCTTGGCTTGCCAAGCCTAGCATTAATTCATTGATTGATCACTTAATGTGTTGATTTTGTATAGTAAACATTTATTTATGTTTCCAAACTTTATGATCAAGTTGTAGCTGACATCTGTTACTAATATATATAGTACATGCTTTGTTATTTAAGCTTTAACAGTCCCGCAAGATTTCACTACTATCTCTATTTTACAGATGAGAAAACAAAAGTAGAGATGCTATATAACCTAACCAGAGTTGCACAGTTAGTAATGGATGGACCCAGTATTTCAACTCAGGAAAACTGAATTTAGAGTCCATATTCTTAACTCCTAAGCAATGCTACTGAGTAATATTATAGTAATACATAGTAGTAATGTAACCATTTCCTGGTGCAAGTATCACTTCTGGAATGAAGTCATTATATACAGAGTGGTATCTTTATTTGTAAGGGGATCTAAGCCAGATAATTTCATTTTTATAGATACTATTCATCACCTCAGACTAAGAGTTAGCTAGCTGACTTTTCCAAATGCCAGCAATTCAATTATATTCCAACTTAGATTTTATTCAGTGATTATTTTGGATTTGTATTCAAAGCTGTACTTTTACTTGCAGTTACTTATTTGTTGTTGTTGTTGCTGTTACAAAGGGATCAATACAGTGGATACTTCAATATTAAAATCTTATTTAAGACTAAACACAGAAACTTTATTTGGAAGGCTGAGATAAAATGTCATCAGAAAACTTTCATTATTTATAGATTTAAACCCTCAAATTCTCACTTTAATTTGTAAAAGAGAAATTGTTGACTAAGAGGGTTTAAGTGATTTTTAACTATGTTTTAAAAAATACTATGCTACTGAAAAGAAAAAGAATTGTTCTTTCTATTATATGTTACATGGCCAAAGGGCCAACTCCCTTAACTCACTGGAGGAAGTTAGCTGTTGGTTTCAAAATTACTCTTTCCAGAGAAGTAGGGTATGTGACTCAGATTTCCACACCAAGGTGGTCTTTGAGAGAACACTTTAGATGTAGAAAAGGTTATGTAAAATTCTTTGGTATCACTTATTATTTCCCTTAGGTAGGCCACACAACAGAGAACTTCAGTCTAAAAATGACACAAGTTACATGTGCTTCTTCCTCTAATTTTTTAAAAGGTTTTAATGTCTTTCAGTTTTCATGTGTGCTTTTGATTGGTATCTTTCTATAAATAAATGTACTTAGAATGAAAAGGTCATCCCAATCCTCAGTTGAAAGATCTTTTCTATCCATCTCCTAGAAAGATGACATAAAATGTGATATGAAACTGAACATACACAAATTGGCATACAGATTTCCACACTTTTCAAAGGTCTTAAATGGTTGAAATGATGAGAAAAATGAGGGCAAGAGTTATCATTGTTTAAGAACTCAGTGTACCCTTCATACTATGGTAAATATTTTTCACACAGTATTCAATTTAGCCTTACTCCACTTTATTGATGAGGCATGTGAAGTGTGGAGATAAAAAGATAACTAAATTATGTGTATGATATAAGTACAGTAACCAGAGTTCAAAATTAAAACTAAGAACTCAGGATCTGTGATGTTTCCATGATTTCACTCTTAGGGATTTAGACTTAGTGTTGAATTCTAAATACTCTGAAGATGGCTAACAAAGTAGAGATTCCCCACCCCAAAATCTAAAAAATTTAAATTAAAAAAAATCTTAATTTCTAAAAATATTTTCCAAGTTAATGTTCCAATAGTAGTTTGGGATTCATAAAAGTCAAATTTATTCAATAAGTAGTGCTGGAAAAAATGGACAGCTACATGTAAAAGAGTGAAATTAGAACACTCCCTAATACCATATACAAAAACAAACTCAAAATGGTTTAAAGATACTAAGTGTAAGCCTGGATACTTTAACACTCCTGGAGAAAAACATAGGCAGAAAACTCTTTGATGAAATATTAGTAATATCTTTCTGGACCTGTTTCCTAGAGCAATGGAAATAAAAACAAAAATAAACAAATGGGACCTAATTAAACAAAAACTTATGCACAGTAAAGGAAACCATAAACAAAATACAAAGACAACCTTCAGAACTGTATAAAATATCTGCAAATGAAGCACCTGACAAGGGATTAATCTCCAAAATATAAAAATAGCTCATGCAGCTTAATATTAAAAAAAAACAAACAATCCAATCAAAAAATGAGTGGAAGATCTAATAGAGAGTTCTCTCAAAAAGACATACAGATAGCCAAAAAACACATGAAAAGATGTTCAACATCACTATTAGACAAATGCAAATCAAAACTACAATGAGGTATCATTGTATGACAGTGAGAATGCCCATCATCAAAAAATCTACCAAAAATAAATGCTGGAGAGGTTATGGAGAAAAAGGAACCTTCTTGCACTATTAGTGGGAATGTAAATCGATACAGCTGCTATAGAAAACAATATGGAGGTTCCCTAAAAAACTAAAAATAGAACTATAATATGACCCAGCAATTCTACTCCTGGGCATATATCTGGAGAAAATCATAATTCAAAAAGACATGTGCATCTCAGTGTTCGTCTCAGCACTACTTACCATAGCCAGAACATGGAAGCAACCTAATGTCCATCCACAGAGGACTGGATAGAGAAGATGTGCTGCATATATGCAGTGAAATATTATTCAACCACAAAAAGAACAAAACAATTCCATTTGTAGCAACACGGCTGTACCTAAAGATTTTCATACGGAGTATAGTCAGACAGAGAAAGATGAATATTATAAGATATTGCTTATATATGGAATCTAAAAAAAGGGTAGAAATGAACTTATTTAAAAAAGAGAAACAGAGTCACAGATGTAGAAAACAAATTTATGGTTACCAAGGGGTAAGTTGGGAGGGAGAGTGGGAGTGACATATATATACTACTATATATAAAATTGATAACTAATCATAAGGACCTACTGTGGGTTTCCCAGGTGGCACAGTGGTAAAGAGCCCACTTGCCAATGCAGGAGATGTAGAGGACATGGGTGCTATCACTTGGTCAGGAATATGCCCTTGAGGAGGAAGTGGCAACCCATTCCAGTATTCTTACCTGGAGAATCCCACAGGCAGAGGAGGGCTGGAGCAGTACAGCCCATAGCATTGCAAAGCTGGACAAGGCTGAAATGACAGCACGCATGCATGCAAGGACTTAGTGTGTAGCAGAGGGAAGCCTACTCAGCACTCTAGAATGGCCTATATGGGAAAAGAACTTTTAAAAGTGTGGCTACATGTATATGTATAACTGATCCACTTTGCTGTGAAAATTAACATAACTTTGTAAATCAACCATACTTCAATAAAAAGCTTTTTGAAAAGACAAATTAATTGGGAAAGTACATAGATGACCTTTGATACATGAGATTCCTGAGCAATTTCACACATATTTAGGGTTAAGTGTTAAGCACTTTTATTTTCTTTTTTCAAATATAGGATGTATGTTTAGAAATTAGTCTGGCCAACCTTGGAATTTAGATTATATTACCTCAGAGTCTTTTGGATTGTAACCCATTTGGCATTTTGCCATCTTTCACAATTGTGTTTTTTTCCTTCACAAGAACCACAGTTTCCTATTAAGCAGGAAATGAGAGATTACTGCAATCCATGTAGTAGCTGCCTGTCCATATGATACTTTTTCATTAACATTTATAGAAACTTAGGTGTGCCCTAATTGTGGGATTTCTTTTTCATGCTTCATATATGTACAGATGGAGCCTTTTGATTTATTGATTCATTCAATTAATATTTACTATATTGAGTGCTTTATAGAGATCTAGTCTTGTACAAGGCACCAAAGATACAATGGCAAACAAACAAGGTCTAGTGGAGGGGTTATTAATCAAGTAGTCAGTAGCAGCTTTAAAAGTGCAATTGTGATATATGCTAGGATCTATGCTGCTCTGAGATAGAGTAGTCAGGAAGTTAACCTATGCAGAAAGACTTTGAAACATTTCCCTAGGGGAGTGACAGTTAGCCTGAAATCTGAAGGGCAAATAGAAGCAAATTAGGACTGAGGAGAGGAAAGAAGAGTCCTATCGCATGTATCCTGATTGGAGGTGGGGTGGTATTGAGTGAGAAACCCAAGGGGCACATGGGACTGGGGCTCAATAAGTAAGGGAAGGCAACACAGAAAATAGGGAGGGAGAGTGAAGGCTATCCTGAAGATTGAGTGGGAGATGAAAGGATTAAAGGCTGAGAAGAGAGGGGATTCAGGAAGGAGTGAACAACTCAGATTTGTGTTGAAATGATTGCACAGGTCTCTTTAGATGCAATGGGGAAATGCATGAAAGGGGTAAGAATGGATGTCAATAGACCACTTATCAGATGTTTGCAGCAATCCAGTCTGGAGGTGTGGCAGTGAGAATGGAGATATAGATAGAGAACAGATGTGTCTAGATTATCTATGAACAGACTCTGGTGATGAATTAGGTATAGAATCATAGGTGGTGAAAAAGAGGACTTGTTTTAAATGACTTGGGTTCTATATGCTCCCCATTCATTCAAAATGGATCAAACTGGGATGAGAATAAAGAAAGGTGCTGAACACAGTTTTTAAGATTGACATTAGGATATTTTACAGGTTTGTGCAAGCTGTTTCTTTGTAATTGAATTTGTATGTTATCACATACTTTATATGCTATATATACTATATAATTATATTCCTAATTAACCTTAGCAAAATAGCTATACCTTTAGTTTGGGTGGCTTAAAACTTATACTTCTTCAATGAAGGCATTACTTCTTAAAAGCTTACCCCAAAACAATTTAACTTAAGAAAATGAGTAAATTGAATTATTAAGAAATACAGATCACAGGTGACAGAGAGAAAACTGTTCAGAGTTCTCAAAGCTATGAAACTTTGGAATGTTAATTAGAGAGCAAATCACAGATTCTCTTTAATTAGGATGTGTCTGTATTGTGATGAGGGGAAGTCACCACAGATTCACGTATCTGTTTCCCTTGTGTATTTCTCCTCTATGTTATTTTATGGGGGGGAAAAACATGATAACACAAATCTCCAGCACTTTTACTCTTGTAGGCTTTGCTTCACAAAGCCAGGTGAGTTTTGTCGCTGTGAACTCTATTCAATGAGCAGTCACTTGCCACTGGGTATAGTGGAGGCAGAGAGACTTAACAATCTCTCCTTTAGCCTTGAATAGTTAAAAGAAGCTTCATCTTTTCCAAGCCTTAGTGCCTGTATGCATCTTCCTCCCCTGATTTTAAGGTTCAGAGTTGGTGTTTCTTCCCTGTGTATCTAGAAGTATATCACTGAACTAACTTGGTCCTTCTACTTATGAACCATGGTAGAAAAATACAAAAATAAGAAAAATAATAATTTAGCTGGAGCAACAATTGTGTGAAATCTCAAGTAATCACAACTGCCATACCAAAAAACAAAAAAAAAAGATGTATATTTGTTTAGATGAATCCAGGAGTATCTAACTGCATTTAGGCAATTCTACTTTGACTGTGTGGATCACAATAAACTGTGGAAAATTCTGAAAGAGATGGGAATACCAGACCACCTGACCTGCCTCTTGAGAAATCTGTGTGCAGGTCAGGAAGCAGTAGTTAGAACTGGACACGGAACAACAGACTGGTTCCAAATAGGAAAAGGAGTATGTCAAGGCTGTATATTGTCACCCTGCTTATTTAACTTATATGCAGAGTACATCATGAGAAACGTTGGACTGGAAGAAACACAAGCTGGAATCAAGATTGCCAGGAGAAATATCAATAACCTCAGATATGCAGATGACCGCACCCTTATGGCAGAAAGTGAAGAGGAACTAAAAAGCCTCTTGATGAAAGTGATAGAGGAGAGTGAAATAGTTGGCCTAAAGCTCAACATTCAGAAAACAAAGATCATGGCATCCGGTCCCATCACTTCATGGGAAATAGATGGGGAAACAGTGGAAACAGTGTCTCACTTTATTTTTGGGGGTTCCAAAATCACTGAGATGGTGACTGCAGCCATGAAATTAAAAGACGCTTACTCCTTGGAAGAAAAGTTATGACCAACCTAGATAGTATATTCAAAAGCAGAGACATTACTTTGCTGACTAAGGTCCGTCTAGGCAAGGCTATGGTTTTTCCTGTGGTCATGTGTGGATGTGAGAGTTGGACTGTGAAGAAAGCTGAGCGCCGAAGAATTGATGCTTTTGAACTGTGGTGTTGGAGAAGACTCTTGAGAGTCCCTTGGATTGCAAGGAGATCCAACCAGTCCATTCTGAAGGAGATCAGCCCTGGGATTTCTTTGGAAGGAATGATGCTAAAGCTGAAAGTCCAGTACTTTGACCACCTCATGAGAAGAGTTGACTCATTGGAAAAGACTTTGATGCTGGAAGGGATAGGGGGCAGGAGGAGAAGGGGGCGACAGAGGATGAGATGGTAGGATGGCATCACTGAGTCAATGGACGTGTCTGAGTGAACTCCGAGAGTTGGTGTCGGACAGGGAGGCCTGGCGTGCTTCGATTCATGGGGTCGCAAAGAGTCGGACATGACTGAGCGACTGAACTGAACTGAGCTGAACAGATACTACTATTCTACTTTGCAGAAAGAAAGCAAAAATTCAGGAATGAGGAATATTTAGGCTGCAAATGGAAAGAAGTAGTAAAATTTCTATTTACCAAAAGGTTAAAAGAAAATAACAAAAATAGACTTTCATGATCAGGAGGAAAGTTTGAAGCATGGTATAAATCAAATTTGAGATTTGTGAACACATCTTGTTAGATTTCATGTTTGAATTTCCTTGAAATTTATTAATACAAATGTAGTAAAATCTGTATTTCTTTATAATATATTCAAATATACTCAACTTTTAAACAGTGCCTCATTAATAATGCAATAAATAACACTTTCATCACCAAAATAGTATTGTCAATGAGGTTAAAAATCTATAAATTTGAGATGATAACATGAAAGATGGATTTTTTTTCACATTTAAAGAAATGCCAATGACTGCCAAGGGCCCCATTCCCAGTTATTTGGTTTGGTTATTTAGGGATGGGGCCTGGTAATCAGTATTTTTAATGCTCTCAGGTGATTGTGATATGTAGTCTAGCTTGAGAATCACCAATGTGATAGTTATAGTAGTTATAAACTGTAAAATGAATCAAATATTCCAGTATGGCCATAAATCTATTGCTAAAGCTTCCTGGATATGGTACAGGTATACAGATTCTTTTTTGGTGAAAATGGATAGCATATTTGAAAATGGATTTGACAAAAAAGTTTTTTTTTGTTTTAAATGTCAACTATTATAATAACATTAAAAAAAACCTATGACACTGATAGTATTATCCCTACTCTAGAGATAACTGGCAAAGGATAAAAAATAGAGATAAGGCAAAAGAGTCTATCTGATTACCAGAGTCACATACCTCTTAGTGGGTTTGGAACTAAATCCAATTCTTTGTGGCTGAAGACCAGACATATATGCTTTCTGATAAGGTTACATTATCTGCTCTCTTCTCAAAATAACAGTGCTCTTCTAGAGACAAAAGAAATCCAAATCAAGAGAAAAGCAAAGATTGGGAAGGTTCAGATACTGATATATTTTTCTAGGGTTACACATTTTCAAAGCATTTCTTTTGTAATTGCTATGAGAGAAGGCTAAATTGAGATTGCAAAATTCAGACTTAAATTGAAGAACATAGGAAAAACCACTAGACCACTCAGTTCGCCTAGTGTCTGACTGTTTGTGACCCCATGGACAGCAGCAGGCCAGGCTTCCTTCTCCATTCAGGTATGATTTAAATCAAATCCCTCATGATTATACAGTGGAAGTGAAAAATAGATTCAAAGGCTTATATCTGATAGAGTGCCTGAGGAACTATGGATGGAGGTTCATAACATTGTAAAGGAGGCATGATCAAAACAATCCCCCCCAAAAAAGATGTGCAAAAAGGCAAAATGGTTGTCTGAGGAGGCCTTACAAATAGCTGAGAGAGGAAGAGAAGCAAAAGGCAAAGGAGAAAAGGAAAGATATATGCATCTGAATGCAGTGTTCCAAAGAATAGCAAGGGGAGATAAGAAAGCCTTTCTAAGTGATCTGTGCAAAGAAATAGATGAAAATAATAGAATGAGAAAGACTAGAGATCTCTTCAAGAAAATTAGAGATACCAAGGGAACATTTCATGCACAGATGGGCACAATAAAAGACAGAAGTGGTATGGACCTAACAGAAGCAGAAAATGTTAAGAAGAGGTGGCAAGAATACACAAAAGAACTGTACAAAAATCATCTTCATGACCCAGATGACCACAATGGTGTGATCACTCACCTAGAGCTAGACATCTTGGAATGAGAAGTCAAGTGGCCCTTAGGAAACATCACTGCAAACAAAGCTAGTGGAGGTGATGATGGAATTCCAGTTGAGCTATTTCAAATCCTGAAAGATGATGTTGTAAAAGTGCTGGACTCAATATGTCACCAAATTTGGAAAACTCAGCAGTGGCCACAGGACTGGAAAAGTCAGTCTTCATTCCAATCCTAAAGAAAGGCAATGCCAAAGAATGCTCAAACTACCACAAAATTGTACTCATTTCACATGTTAGCTAAGCAATGCTCAAAATCCTCCAAGCTGGGCTTCAGCTGTATGGGAACTGTGAACTTCCAGATCTTCAAGCAGGATTTGAAAAAGGCAGTGGAATCAGAGATCAAATTGCCAACATCCACTGGATCATTGAAAAAGTAGGAGAATTCCAGAAAAACATCTACTTCTGCTTTATTGACTATGCCAAAGCCTTTGACTATATATATCACAACAAACTGCAGAAAATTCTTTAAAGGATGGGAATACTAGACCACCTTACCCGCCTCCTGAGAAATCTGTATACAGGTTAAGAGGCAACAGAACCAGACATGGAACAATGGACTGGTTCCAAATTGGTAAAGGAGTAAGTAAAGGCTATACACTGTCACCCTGCTTATTTAACTTAAATGCAGAGTACATCATGCGAAGTGCCAGGCTGGATGAAGTACAAGCTGGAATCAAGATTGTTGGGAGAAATATCAATAACCTCAGATATGCAGATGACACCACCCTTATGGCAGAAAGTGAAGAAGAACTAAAGACCCTCTTGATGAAGGTGAAAGAGGAGAGTGAAAAAGGTGGCTTAAAACTCAGCATTCAGAAAACAAAGATCATGGCATTCAGTCCCCTTACTTCTTGGCAAATAGACGGAGAAACAAGGGAAACAGTAAGAGACTTTATTTTCTTGGTCTCCAAAATCTCTGCAAACATGACTGCAGCCATGAAATTAAAAGGTGCTTGCTCTTTGGAAGAAACACTATGACCAACCTAGACAGCATATTAAAAAGCAGAGACATTGCTTTGCCAACAAAGGTCCATCTAGTCAAAACTATGGTTTTTCCAGTAGTCAGTATGGATGTGAGATTTGGACCATAAAGAAAGCTGATGGCCAAAGAATTGATACTTTTGATCTGTGGTGTTGGAAAAGCCTCTTGAGAGTCCCTTGGACTGCAAGAAGATCAAACCAGTCAATCCTAAAGGAAATTAGTCTTGAATATTCACTGGAAGGACTATGCTGAAGCTGATGCAAAGCTCTAATACTTTGGCCACCTGATGAGAAGAACTGACTGATTGGAAAAGACTCTGATGCTGGGAAAGATTGAAGGCAGGAGGATAAGGGGACAACAGAGGATAAGATGGTTGAATGGCATCACCGACTCGATGAACATGAGTTTGAGCAAGCTCCAGGATTTGTTGATGGACCTGGAAGCCTGGCTTGCTGCAATCCATGGGGTTGCACAGAGTTGGATACAACTGAGCAACTGAACTGAAGAGAGAGGGCAACTACTATTTACTTCTATAAAGTCCAAGGATGGTCTTCGTATAAGAACATTATGTGAAACTGTAAGAAGATATAGATATGAAGGCCTCTTCCATGTGGTTTCTTTTATTCAACATGTAAACTTTTCAACTTAAATAGGAAGCACACAAAATATCCAATATTCCCACTTAAGGACTAAAATCTGGACTTGGATTTGGTATTAGAAGAATTCAGCTGCCTTCTGGCTTGTAATCCTATCCATTAAAACTAAACCTCAAGTCCCTCCTATAATAATATTCAAAGACTGAGATGAATTAGTTCATAACTACATTTAAAACCTTAAAAAATGCTGCTTATGGATTATATCATCATTAATTGTTGTATTATAGTACCCAGCACAGTGACATGTCCACACAGGTAATCATAAATGTTAGTAGAAAGTTTGTGACTTTATGCAAAAATTGGTTTTTATTGCCTGGAAATTATGGGGAATATAAGATTCTGCAAATAAAAGGCACATCTTCTTACTCTTCTAAAGTGTTTTAACTTTCATAGAACATGGTTTGTTTCCTTTTTAACCTTTTCAAATTATGCAGACTCTAAAAACAGGCTAAAATTATAGTCATATTCAATTCCAAGTGGAATAAGAAACAATACTCAGAGCATCACAATTGCTGAAACTTATTCAGAACATAAAATGCCATAGGATGTAGTTCATCTAATTACGTGGATTTTCTTAAAGGTCATGATTACTCATGAGGAAGGTACAACTATCACTGATACATATCCATTGAGGAAATGGAAGCTTAGAGAGACATGTTCAGAGTCAGGGTCACACCTCTCGTTAAGTGGCAGGATTAGAATTCAAATATAAGACTATCTAAATCTGAATTTCTGGAGGCCTAAAGCTAGGGGAGTTAGCATTGAACCAACCTAGGAAATGTGCAGTATTTTTGCTAGGTCATACATTGCCTGTAGCTTCTATAGGCTACTTGGAAACACATGTAAATACACATGGTTTCTTATGTCTATTCTTTGGTTAATTAGAGGTTTTGGTAGCTCTTAACTGCTTACAAAGAAGATGGAGAGATAGAATTACAGGGAGGGTTTAAAATAACTCCAGGTTTTTCCTACTCATTGACCATGCAGATTCCAAATACTTACTGTGTATAATGGAGCCTTTACTTCACTCAGTGTTATCGTTTCTCCTAAAATGCACACAAATAAACTATTAGCTCATTCAACTATTAGCTTTGGATAGAAATAGCAACTGAAGTATAAATCTTACAACCAAGCCTGAAAATTATCTGTATTAGAGGCTTTACTGCCTTATTGCTATCTTATTTTGATTGTATCAGCCAGTTGGAACCAATAGGTCAAGGAAGACCTGTGAATTAATGTATACTTGTACACATGCTTTCTAGCTGAAAGTGGTAATGTGATTATTAGAAGTGATACTGTTATTAAGTGATAAGAGAACCTAAAATGTTTTGAAGACTCCCTAAGTACTGAGCACCAGCTTATGTGCTCCATGTGGATGTTCTCACAGCAGCTCTTTGGGAAGGGGCAGGTACTGACCTTTCTTTACAGGTGAAATAATATAACTTGCCCAGCAGTGCCCAGCTAACAGCTGGCATTCTTATTTCACAGCTCATTCCGAACTTCTAAATGACCTTGGCATGAATTTTTTTTTTTTTTATTATTAGAAGTCAAATGGAGTGATTACCTTACAAGCAATATGATTTAATTAATTTAAAACTAGCAAGTCCCGAGTTCTACTCTCCAGCCACCATTTATCAACTGGTGTCTTTAGGCCAATTAATTACCTCATATGTTAACTAAAGATAATAGATTGCTATTATCTTACCTCACAGGTTGTTATGAGGTTTCAGTTCAGTAAGGTTCAGTTCAGTCGCTCAGTCGTGTCCGACTCTTTGCGACCCCATGAAACGCAGCACGCCAGGCCTTCCTGACCATCACCAACTTCTGGAGTCCACCCAAACCCATGTCCATTGAGTTGGTGATGCCATCCAACCACCTTATCCTCTGTCATCCCCTTTTCCTCCTGCCTTCAATCTTTCCCAGCATCAGGGTCTTTTCAAATGAGTCAGCTCTTCGCATCAGGTGGCCAAAGTATTGGACTTTCAGCTTCAACATCAGTTTTTCCAATGAACACCCAGCACTGGTCTCCTCTAGGATGGACTGGTTGGATCTCCTTGCAGTCCAAAGGACTCTCAAGAGTCTTCTCCAACACCACAGTTCAAAAGCATCAATTCTTTGGCGCTCAGCTTTCTTCACAGTCCAACTTTCATATCCATACATGACCACTGGAAAAACCATACCCTTGACTAGATGAACCTTTCTTGACAAAGTAATGTCTCTGCTTTTGAATATGCTGCCTAGGTTGGTCATAACTTTCCTTCCAAGGAGTAAGCGTCTTTTGATTTCATGGCTGCAATCACCATCTGCAGTGATTTTGAAACCCAGAAAAATGAAATCAGCCACTGTTTCTATTGTTTCCCCATCTATTTGCCATGAAGTGATGAAGTTATGAGGTTTAGATAAACTAATACATATAACTCACTTACCACAGTGGTTGGAAAATAGTAAGGAATTATTATTTTTTAATTTATCTGACTTCTGGTTCCATGAGTTGATTCAGGCTCTGAAAATACACAACAAATACTTTGGGCATTTTGACTGCTTTCTTTAACTCTTGACTTGGAAGCTTTATATTATTCAACAATTTAGTGCAATTTGGCATTTGCAGAATTCTTTACCCACAAGGACAACTGATCTTACTAATTTATTGGTCAACTTGTAATCTTGCACAGCATTAGAAAAACTACAGTTTTAACAAGAGGAAATAGGCAGGGAAGTGAGAATTCTTGCTGTAGGACACACTAAATTCAAGAAAGGTTGAAGATTAGCACTGAGGCATATCACCTCATTCTACCAGAGGTACTACTCTGAGAGTTCCTGACAACATGATGACTCAAGGAAGCAAAGAAGAGACCTCTGAGAAAGGAAACTGGCTAGTCATAGAGCCTGACACAGACACTTGTTCAGTGTTCTGTACTTCCTAACCACATTAAAGTGCTCTACACTAGATTTACTCAGTTGTCTTGGCAAATTCTGCCTTGGATAAGATAAACTGTGCCCAATGAAAAAGGAAAACAGCAAGATCACTGTAACTAACTGTATATTATCAACCCTGAAACTCTATATAGAAAATAAGTTTTTATTGGCTTGTGTGGAGATCTAACAAATTTTAGAAGGGACTCTTTCCACGGACTTTTTTTTTTTTTTTTTAACCAAGTATTATAGTTTATACTGGTAGCTACATTTCCACAAAAATAAACCCATGTATGCATTTCTTTGGAGCAGAGGCCTCACTGCAAGATGCTTTGTTTGGTTACTAAAAGTGCATCAAATGGGGTGTGGCCTCCACCCACCTCCTGTTTCTACCCTCTCCCTCACACTCTAAAAATACTTGTTCATATCACTTCACTGGGAATTAGAATGATTTCCATTTCAAAAGGTAATTGAGATAAAGTGAAATTCTTTTTATATAATTCAAATATATATATCTATATATGTACACACATGAAAGTATATATTCTTTCATAGATTTTGGAGGAAGTTAGAAAGTAGGAGGTCATAAATATATAAACGTGGTAGTTTGATTTCACTGAAAAAAAGAAAAAAGAGACTGAAAGCCAATTGCAGTAATTCAAGAGATTCATTGAGGTTAGGTCCCGGGCATAGATACACTACATGTTTCAGGGGGATTTCAGACACACTAGTTCAACTATAAGATTTGTTAATCTTCGAGGTAGAGTGTTCTTTCCAAAGGACATGGAGTAGATAAACTCTTAGTAAAAACATTCTATTAAAATTATAAATGGTTATGTTTTGGACTGAAAGTTTGTGTCCCTCCAAAATACATATTTTGATGCCATAAACCTTAAGGTGATAATACTTGGAGGTGGGGCATTTGGAATATAATTAGGATTAGATTAAGTCTTGTGGGTGGAGTCCTCATTATGAGATTAGTGTCATTAAGAAAAGAATAAGAGTCAGGAGAAGGCAATGGCAACCCACTCCAGTACTCTTGCCTGGAAAATCTCATGGATGGAGGAGCCTGGTGGGCTGCAGTCCATGGGGTCGCTAAGAGTTGGACATGACTGAGCGACTTCACTTTCACTTGTCACTTTCATGCATTGGAGAAGGAAATGGCAACCCACTCCAGTGTTCTTGCCTGGAGAATCTCAGGGAGGGGCGAGCCTGGTGGGCTGCCGTCTATGGGGTTGCACAGAGTCGGACACGACTGAAGCGACTTAGCAGCAGTAGCAGCAGTAAGAGTCAGGAAATCTCTCTGTCTCTCAAGTGAACGTGAGGACATAATGAAAAGATGGCCATCTGCAAACAAATCTGGCACTTCCTTGATCCTGGACTTACCTTTCAGAACTGTGAGAAATAAACATTTGTTGTTTAAGCCCCCCAGTCTATTTTAAGCCAACCAGTCTATGGTATTTTGTTATCGCAGTTTGAACAGTCTAAGGCAGGATATGTGGCCTGTCTTACCAACATAATAAGTAAGGCAAAGTTCCTTTTTGCCAGGTACCCATATACTTTTGTCAGAACAGCTGCTCCTTTCTGATATTTCCTCTGCCTTCCTACCATCCCAGATTCTTGTCAAAGGATAATTAAGAGATAAAGTGTTAGGCAGGACAAATTTAAGGTCTTTGTCTTTCAAAGGAGACTTCTTCAAATTTATAAAATAAAAAGATTTTCAGGGGGAACCATTAAGATATGAAAATACATAAACTCAGGGGTCTGTAGTTTAGGTTTTAATGTAAAATCATGTTTAAATCCCAGTTTTCATACTTCATAGTTTTATGAACATGGGCAGATGACTTTAACCTCTTTTGTGTTTAATTTCCTCACCGCCCCCCACCCCACCCCGATCGCAATAGTTGTTACCTCAAGTTGGAAATTAAGTGAGAATACCAGGAAGCACTGAGGCATAATGTCTAGCTCATAACAAGAAGTTAACAGTTAACAAGTCTGATATTTTGCAGAAAAGGAATCTAACTAATATCCCTTTGAATAATAATACTTATGATTAGAAACACAACTTACTGGTGGGACAGGTTGCCATTACTAGTCACAGATTTTCAGAACTTGACGAAAACTCAGATATTGTCCACTTCAAGCCACGTGGGGAAAGAAGTTCAGAAGGATGTCTCACTTTGCCTTGGTTGTGCAAGAGGTAAGAGACAGGGTCAGGTCTCCCCAGGGGCTTTTTACTGCAGTTCTAGTTCTGTCCCCCTTACAGTAGTTTTCATCTCACTGAGAATTCTTAAGCTCCAGGGAGCTGAAGATAAAAATTTTCATTTTGAAGTAAAATATGTGTGATCATTAAATATGATTTTTTTTTGTCTAAGGTTGAAAATTGATTTAAATTTTCCATTTCCTTTCAGCATTTCTTTATATAGTATTCATTAAGCAATATCTTGGCTAATATCAAAATATTATTATCCATGGTAAATAAAATGAGTTTACAAAAGGATTCTCTGCCTTCTTTAAGCCTGAAATCTGGTGAAGAACGAAAATGAGATTATAGTTTATAGACACATGCACATATACATACCCATACTATAAATCACAAATATCCCAATGCCAAAAAGCATGCCAAGTTTTACTTAAGTTCAGGAAAAGAGAGATTAATATAAGTTTCTGTGTTTATTACTGTTTTTAAACATTCTGAAGTGCATTCTGAATTCCAAAGAGAGAACCTCATTTGAGTGAATCCAATCTCAAAAGGCTGGCAAACTTTTTCTATAAAGGAACTATTCTATAAATAGTTTAGAGTTTGTGAGCCTTCAATTATAATCCCTTTTCTTTTAGTACATACAGTCATTATTACCCAAAACTTTGCCTCCAATCCAGGAATAAAAAGGACTTCTCAACTAAAAACATAATAAAGTTTCTTGAAGTGAATGCTGCAAAATCAAGCTGGGAAAAGAATATCATCTGAGTTTAATATTTAAGGATGGAGTAGATTTGTAAGAAAATATTACTGTATTTAAAGTTCATGTGGAAATTTAGGTATGAAGGGGATCTGAATATGCTATCCTAAAAGATGCAATTTTATCATAAGGATTATTTTGATTTAAAGGCAATTGAGAACAGACACAGGAAGAGATCTCTGTCCTCCCCATCTGCCTAAAAGCGGATACTAAATTCCACTTGTGAAGGTGTGAAAAGAAACTGCACAAAAATAGGAAAACAACACATCATCAGAGATGGAGATGAAACCAAGATGAGTATGAATAAGAAACTTTACTAAGTAACCGTAATCTACCATTAGCTTTCTCCATATATTTACTTTCTTACAATTTACCAGTCTTAGAAGCCTAAAACCTTTTTCCCTTTGATCACTTTCCACAATTTATTGTCCTTTCTTAGATAAAATAGTGTGTAAGTTCCCAAATCTAACTGCATTTTGGGACTTTCATTTTTTTTCATTTGCAGTTCCTGTACATATAACATTTAAAATAAAGTATGTTTCTTTCATTCTGTTAAAATATCATTTGTCAGCTTACTTTGGTTCAGAACTTAAGAGAGAAGAGGAAAAGATTTTCTTCCAGTAAATATACTTGTAAGTAATACACAAATATAGCAGAATCAAAGATAATGCATATGAAAAACTTTTTTCACTATTGGAATGTGAGAGCTGAGGGCAAGGAGCAATCATTGTGGGATAAAGTCCTAATCTCTAGGAAAGTAGGAAACACCTTGACTTTTCCAAATAATGAAACTTCTAGCCTCTTTCCTAGCTTTATTTTCTATCTACTGTTTTTTGTTCATCTAAGTAACTAAAATATTTTTTGTGACTCCCTATCCTAAAATGTTGGGCTTCCCCGGTGCTCAGTGGTAAAGAATCCATGTGCAATGCAGGATTTGGGGAAGATGCAATTTTGAACCCTGGGCTGGGAATAGCCCTTGGAGAAGGAAATGGCAATCCACTCCAGTATTCTTGCTTGGGAAATCCCATGGACAGGGGAGACTGGTGGGTAAAAGTCTGTGAGGTGGTCAAGAGTTGGACACAACTGAGTATGCAGCACACATACACTAAAATTTTAACCAAATTCTTTGTAACCATAGCCTCATTAAGATAAATGTTTCTCAAACATATATACATCATATTTTTCACTTTTAAAACTTATTGTAAACAGTGAGTTTTACTTCTTCTTTTCCAAACTGGATTCCTTTTATTTCTTTTTCTTCTCTGATTGTTGTGGCCCAAACTTCCAGAACTATGTTGAATAGTAGTGGTGAAAGTGGGCACCCTTGTCTTGTTCCTGACTTTAGGAGAAATGGTTTCAATTTTTCACCATTGAGGATAATGTTTGCTGTTGGTTTGTCAAATATAGCTTTTATTATGTTGAGGTATGTTCCTTCTATTCTTGCTTTCTGGAGAGTTTTTTTTTTATCATAAATGGATGTTGAATTTTGTCAAAGGGTTTCTCTGCATCTATTGAGATAATCACATGGCTTTTATTTTTCAGTTTGTTAATGTGGTGTATTACATTGATTGATTTGCAGATATTGAAGAACCCTTGCATCCCTGGGATAAAGCCCACTTGGTCATGGTGTATGATCTTTTTAATGTGTTGTTGGATTCTGATTGCTAGGATTTTGTTAAGGATTTTTGCATCTATGTTCATCTGTGATATTGGCCTGTAGTTTTCTTTTTTGTGGCATCTTTGTCAGGTTTTGGTACTAGGGTGATAGTGGCCTCATAGAATGAGTTTGGAAGTTTACCTTCCTCTGCAATTTTCTGGAAGAGTTTGAGTAGGATAGGTGTTAGCTCTTCTCTAAATTTTTGGTAGAATTCAGCTGTGAAGCCGTCTGGACCTGGGCTTTTGTTTGCTGGAAGATTTCTGATTACAGTTTCAATTTCCGTGCTTGTGATGAGTCTGTTAAGATTTTCTATTTCTTCCTGGTTCAGTTTTGGAAAGTTGTACTTTTCTAAGAATTTGTCCATTTCTTCCACCTTGTCCATTTTATTGGCATATAATTGCTGATAGTAGTCTCTTATGATCCTTTGTATTTCTGTGTTGTCTGTTGTGATCTCTCCATTTTCATTTCTGATTTTATTGATTTGATTTTTCTCCCTTTGTTTCTTGATGAGTCTGGCTAATGGTTTGTCAATTTTAAATCCTTTCAAAGAACCAGCTTTTGGCTTTGTTGATTTTTGCTATGGTCTCTTTTGTTTCTTTTGCATTTATTTGTGCCTTAATTTTTAAGATTTCTTTCCTTCTAATCCTCTACATAGAAAACACTATTTTCCTAAAGTAAAAATTGTTTATATTAGATGGCCTGTANTCTTATGTTAAAGGGAAAAGCCATAAAGTAAAATATATTCTGACTAATTTTACTATTTGATTAATTGCACAATGCATTGATATAATTATGAGAAAGAAAACAAAGCTGGAGGAATCACCCTCCCTAACTTCAAATTATATTACAAAGCTATAGTAATCAAAACAGTATTTGACATAAAAACACACAACGAGATCAAGGAAACAGAACACAGGTCCCAGAAATAAACCCATGCATACATAGTCAACTAATTTATGACAAGGGAGCCAAGAATATACATTGAGGAAAGGATAGTCTCTTCAGTAAATGGTGGTGGAAAAACTGGAAAGCCACATGCAAAGAATGATACTGGACCTCTATTTTATACCATACACAAAAGTCAACTCAAAAAGAACTGAAGACTTGAATAATAAGGCCTAAACAATAAAACTCCTAGAATAAAATAGAAGGTAAATTCCTTGGCAATGATTTTTTTTTTTTTTTTTTTGCATTTGATTCCAAAAGTAAGGCAATAAAAGCAAAATAAACAAGTAGTACTACATTGATCTAAAAAGCTTCTGCACAGCAGAAGAAACTACTAATAAAAGGAAAAGGCGACCTACAGAAATGGGAACATATCTACAAATTATATATTTGATAAGGGGTTAACATCCAAAATATATACAGAACTCAAACAACCCAACAAAAAGTACCCAAGAACAATCTGACCTAAAGATGGGCAGAAGAACTAAATAGACATTTCTCCAAGAAGACATACAAATGGCCAACAGATACTAGAAAAGATGCTCAACATCACTAGTCATCAGGGGAATGCAAATCAAAATTACAATGAGATACTACTTCATATCTGTTAAACGATTGCCATCAAAAAGATAACAGATAACATGTGTTGGCAAAAATGTAGGAAAACAGAAACACTTGTGCACTGTTGGTGGGAGCGTAAATTGATGCAGCCAGTATCAAAGTTCCTTAAAATATTAAAAATAGAACTACCATAAGATTCTGCAATTCCCCTTCTCTGTGTGTGTGTGTGTGTATTAAGGAAACAAAATCACTATTTTAAATATCTGCACTCCCATGTTTATCACAGTGTTATGTACAATAGGCAAGGTATAGAAATATACAGTGTTATCTGTCCAATAATTGATGAATGAAGAAGGAAAATGCAGAATATACGTATAATGGAATATTAGCCAACCATACAGAAAGATGGAAATCCTGTCATTTGTGTCAAAATGAATGAATTTTGAGGGTATTATGCTAAGTGAAATAAGTCTAAAAGAAAAGACAATTACTGTGTCACTAACTTAAATACAGAATCTTAAACAAAGTCATAGAAATAGAGAATGAATTGTAGGTTGCCAGGTGGGGGATGGGGGAGTGGGGGAAATGAGTGTAACGTGGTCAAATGGTACAGTCCTCCAGGTTATAAGAAGAATAATTTCTGGGAATGAAGAGCATGGTCACTCTAGTTAACAATGGGTGCTGTGTGCTCAGTTGCTCATTCACGTCCAATTCTTTGCACTCCACAGTTTATACTGCTGTACATTTGAAAGCTGCTATGAGAATAGATTTAAAAAATTTTCATCACATAAAAAAATTTGTAATAATGTCCAGTGAGAGATAGTATCCAAACTTATGTGGTAGTCATTTCCCAATATATACATACATCAAATAATTATGCTGTGCATTCCAGTATTCTTGCCTGGAAAATCCCATGGATGGAGGAGCCTGGTAGGCTGCAGTCCATGAGGTCTCTAAGAGTAGGACATGAGTGAGCGACTTCAGTTTCACTTTTCACTTTCATGCATTGGAGAAGGAAATGGCAACCCACTCCAGTGTTCTTGCCTAGAGAATCCCAGGGACAGGGGAGCTTGGTGGGCTGCCATCTATGGGGTCACACAGAGTCGGACACCACTGAAGAGACTTAGCTGCAGCAGCAGCACCTCAAACTAACACAATGTTATACATTAATTGCATCTTAACAAAACTGGAAAGATGCAATATAATTAGTGAAGAAGGAAGAACAGTCTTTCAGGTGATCATTCTTAAACTATTATTCTAATTCGGTATATTGGTACTGATTTAAAATGTGGGAGTGGGAACAAAATAAATATAAGAAAATTTGTGATAAATTTGAATATGCAATTCTGGTTTCCATTTTCATGTCACAATTGGGTTGACCTTGTATTATTTGTGTTGCTAAATTATAACTTTATAAATTGAGAAAATATTGGCCATATTCTAACATCTCTAGAAGTTTTGTGGGCTAGGTCAGAGATATTATTAATATATAGATTCCATGCATCAACATTATAAAAGATAGAATTCTCTTCTCCTCTTCCATTCAACCACCCATTTAAAAATATTAAAAGCCTTTCTTACCTTGCTAACTACCAAGTTCATTTCAAGTTATTTAGCAGTTTATATTATGCACTATTTCTTTACTTGGTATTTGCTCTTATTTCAACATAACAAAGTTTTATTTCCTCCAGGCACTATTAAAATCTTGCCCAGTTTCTCAGATATTTTTTTCTGCAAACCTTTGAATTCATTTAGGTGGGGTGATCTTTTTATGAGCTCTAGTAAATTAAAAAAAAAAAAACAACACACCAAAAAACCTTGCCCTAAATATCTAGCAGTGTTAGCAAGGATTGGTAAAACTAAAGGAGAAAATTGACTGTAGTGTTTTCAGTTACCACAAAAGTAGGTACACAAGATCAAGAGAAGTGTGCACTGAAGGGGGGCCTGGCTGTGGTGGATTTGGGGGCAGTGATCAAGAAATAAACTTTTTTCAGATTAAAAATTTTTCAGATATAAATCACAGGAATTTTTTCACATTAAAAAATTAATTTTACTGAAATATAGTTGATTTACAATGTCAATTTTTACTGTATGGAAAAGTGATTCAGTTATACATATATGTGCATTCATATTTTTTTCCATTATGGTTTACCACAGAATATTGACTATAGTCTCCTGTATGGGCATGTATTTTTTAAAATAATTTTTATTGTAATATAATTGATTTAAATGTGTTCATTTTAGGTGTACAGTAAAGTAGATCAGTTATACATATACATATAATCACTCTTTTTAGATTCTTCTCCCATATTTGCCATTAGAGAATATTGAGTTGAGTTCCCTGTGTTATACAGCAGGTCCTTATTAGTTACCTATTTTATATACAGTAGTGTGTATATGTTAAAGGATTTTTTAAGGCAGAATTATCTGTACATTTTAGGTTCAGATCAATGTATTTTTCTCTGTGTGTTGCCTGAGTCCCTGAAAATAACTTGAAGTTAAGATAATATGAAAGGTACAATATAATAGTGAGGGAAGTTCTTATCCTTACTGAATAGACTATGTAGTTTTAAAATACTAGAGTTCCTTTTACTCTGGATCTTTGCTCAGATGGTCTTTTCTGATCAGAACATTTCACCTCACCTTTCTCTCAACATTGCTTATATAGAACAAGTAAGAGGCTAATCAGGCAAAATTCTGGAAAGCTTTCTCAGGCTGCTGCTTCTATCAGTACATCTAACCTTTATCTCTATTTCTGTCTTGCCTTTATGAATACCTTCTCTATTTCTGCAGGTGCCTGTGTAATTGACTGCTTCATATAAGCTCATAGAATCAGACATTTCTTCATTTAAAAATAGTTGTAAAACGCTTTCTAGAACAAATAGTCAGCAGAACCTGGGTATTCCAACAATATTAAATATCTGTTTCCTTAGGAACAAAAGGTTATTGGCCACTCTCTATGGGACCCGCATTTGGGGTTGTCATCATGGGTGTGACTGAGATTTGTGTGGGACCATCAAATACTTTTGCCCCACCACTTCATGCTTGTAAGATGACATGTTGAAGTTAAAGGAAGTTCTGTAAAATGTTTTTTACCCATTGTGCAAAACTTAATGATCCATGCAAATATTTAATCAGAAACCGTCAATGCATTACCAGGGGGATCTAATCAATTGATTCAACAAGCACAGATAGTTTTATATTATTAATCTATCACTCTAAAGCACTCAGCTTCATTTAGACCATCTATTATCTATTCTCTTACTCCTCTGCCTATCCACTTCTTCAAATATGCCTACGTGAAAATAGGGTTTATAGTCCTTGGGATATGGCTTTGGTCCTGATAGAATTTCTCCCCTGTGAGCCAATAATTCTCACATAGTGAGTTGATATAATTTCAAGGACACTGTCTATAACAATAGAAATTCTTCAACTATAGAAATAATTATTTAAGTTAATGCTCTGGAGAATTCAAGGTTTTGGATTAACAAATGGGGAAGTCATTCCATCACTACCAAAAATCCAGGGCACAAAGTAGCAGCAACAAGAGTTTTAACAATATAATACTAACAGATCAAGGAATTTATGAGTGCAAAAACTGCTTTATAATCACCCAAATTCTTTTTTAAAAAAAGAAACCATGGGTGAGAGAATCCTCCAAAATGAGTAAAAAATTGCTCAAATATTTTTAAATTTCATAGACATTTTTGCACTTCAGAGGCTAAGCTTAGCAGAATAATGGTGGTATGCGTTGTAATCTGTTATCATAATTTTATTCAGTTCTTTTCATGAGGAAAAATGTGGACTGCTAAAAGCCAGCTTCAGTAACTAACATGAATGTTTCTGCTGAATTACCACACTTAAGCACATTTTATTGGGTGCACTTATTCCCCAACTATTGTAACATTAAAGCTAAAAATTTACCAGAAATAAAACAGGAAAAGAAATGGTATTTTATTTTACTTATCCCACTGGAACAAGGAACAATTTAAATGTACAAATGTAAAGCATTGCTTCACAGCTAGCTATCAGTAATTGCTCCTGTCTTTAAGCAATGGACTATTTAAAGTGCAGCAGTCATACACTCACCGGTCTAATTTGTGCTGCAAGATATTATAAGTACATTAGTTTCCTGGAGTAGGAAATTCACAAACAGCATGCTCTGAAGTTCTAATGGAGAAAGAGAGAAGAGAAGTTATAGTGACAATTGCCCAAGGTGGAGGTGCACACTCATCTCCCACAGTTGCTTTCATGGATTGAGGTTCAAGGCAGTAATAAAATGAAAGAGGGTGGGAAACATGTTTGCTAAGAGTTTAGGAGAAATTTACAGACATCACACATCCACAACCTCAACCACAAGCACAGACAAGGGAGTAGACAAGAACCTGAGAAATTAATTTGAAAAACTAAAATTCACTTTGATAGAGGGACTACAGAAATCCTTTGGTGGGACTGGGGGGAAACACCTCTTAGATACCCCCAGCATAGAAAAAGCAAGTGGATGGTTACAAGTTAGACTGACTTTCATGCTGCTGAAAATGTATATACTCCAAATCTGTTTTGAGCTTTTTAAGTTAAAGAAAAAGTAATAATTAAAGAAAAAGTGATAATTGAATAAAGAACCCAGGCAATTAAGGAAAGCAGAAAGAACTGCTTTGTTGTTAGTGATTCTCTTCATTTGCAAGGTGTAGACAGCTTCAGTTACCTCAGGAAGCAGAGTTTTATGGCAAAAACTAGAAGAAATAGAGGAAACAAATCTGTCAGAAGTTGGAGAGATTTGGACACAGTTCATGCCTGGTGGCTCAGACAGTAAAGAATCTGCCTGTAATGCAGAAGACCCAGGTTTGATCCCTGGGTCAGGAAGATCCCCTGGAGAAGGGAATGACTACTCACTCCAGTATTCTTGCCTGGAGAGTTCCATGGATAGAGGAGCCTAGTGGGCTATACAGTCCATGGGGTTGCAAAGAATTGGACATGACTGAGTGAGTAACACTTTCACTTTCACGCTCTCTTAGCAACTCGACTGTAAGCCACTTGGGAGTTCCGCATCTTTTAGTTTCAGATTTCTGTTGTCTCTGCTTCTCCCCGCTCTGCTTATTTTTCAACTTTTCGCTCCTCCACAGCTTGGCTTCTACTTTAACAATAGTGTTGCTTCCTCCTGGCCTCTGCTGGCTCCCTCTCAACCACCCAACTCTTTAATCAGTCTTTGTGTGTGCCATGGCCAGACTCTCCCTTAGAAGATCTGATTGGGTAAGTCCCATCCTAGTATGGAACACCTCCATTCATCAGAATTTATCCCACAAACACATGGTGGTTTCTTTGGCTTAGACAGCAATTCCTGAGCCCATCATTTTGATGGAGATGGCAGTGTGGCATTGTACAAAGCACCATTACCTCAACGTAGGGCCTCTTTGTATCATGAGTCACTTTTGTTTAGAGATCTTTCCAAGATATGCATATGGCTCATTCCCTCACCTTTGCATCTATGTTCAAATATCCTTTTCTCAGAGAGATCTTCTCTACCTACTGAATTTAAAATTTATCTGGCTACCTTTCTAATACTTCCTGATGCACAGGTAATCCTTATCCTTCTTATCCTTCTACTTCTTTATTTTCCTTAAAAATATCTATCAACATCAGACAAGCTATTTAGTCTTCTCATTTACTTTTATATTTTTCATCTCCCTCTAAAAGAATGTAAGTTCTACAAGTACAGGAATCTTTACTTTCATTTTCCACTACTGGATACCAAGAGCTTAGGACAGTACCTGGTCACATGGTAGCAACCAAAAAATACTTATAGACTGAAGATATCTAGATTAAAGAGGGATTGTAGCAAAAGTTAAAGATGGAATTGACATAGAAAAATAGTGAACACAAGCCTAGTTTGCTGCAACAAGCCTAGTGATTGCCTAGTCCAAATAGGAGCAGGAAGTAGAGGTCCCCAGGAAGATCTCTGAAATCAAAACCCCCAATAAAATTTGATTGGGCATCACATTTTTGGGAGAAGAATAAAGATAATACACACAAAAGGAGAAAAGAACTTCTACACCTGTCTTTGCTCCTCTTCTCATTCTCTAAGTAAATTTCTCTTGCAACTCTGGGTTCAGTGAACATTTTATGCAGATAACTTACACATTTATATTTCTATAAAAATCTATTCCTCTAAACTCTAGAGTCATATACCTAATGCTTATTGAGATCTCTTGAGTGTTCCTTTAATGCATCTAAAATCAATGTATCCCAAACCAAATTTACCTACTTATCCCTGATCCTCTTCTAGTATTCCTTTCCTCAGTGATTGGCTTCACCATCCACCCTTTTCCAGAAGCCAGAAGACTCAGAGTCAGTCTGACAGTCCTGACAGGTGCCTGTCCCTCAAGTTTCTCATTCAACCCATCACCAAGTTACATCAACATATTCTCTCCATTTCTACCACCACCAGTCATTTAATATACTGTAATAAATTCCTTACTCAATTACAATCACCATTTAACTAGTATACCTTTTACTACTCTAGATACTCTACAATTAACTCTTGAAGATTTTCCCAGAGTGATTTTTTTTTAAAAAAAGCATGTTTAATATCACATCTCTGAAAAAGCAAACCTTTCCATTGCTCTTACTGCTGCTGCTAAGTCGCTTCAGTCATGTCTGACTCTGTGCGACCCCATAGACAGCAGCCCACCAGGCTCCCCCGAACCTGGGATTCTCTAGGCAAGAACACTGGAGTGGGTTGACATTTCCTTCTCCAATGCGTGAAAGTGAAAGTGAAGTCGCTCAGTTGTGTCCGACTCTTCAAGACCCCATGGACTGTAGCCTATCAGGCTCCTCCATCCATGGGATTTTCTAGGCAAGAATACTGGAGTGGGGTGCCATTGCCTTCTTCAAGTTCCATTGCTCTTAGGATAAAGTCAAAACTTCTCACAGCCCACCAGGCCCTGCATGGTACTGGGCTGCCTACCCTCTCTAGTCTTTATCTCATACCACAGTCTGCCTCTATCTTTGTTCTCCAGGCATGTGGGACTTTCTGCACCTTCTCTTATCTTGTTCTCTGTCACCACAGGATTTTTTTTTCTTCATTGTAGCAAGGATCTGTCTTCCCTCTTTATCTATTTAGCCCTTCTCCATTTTCAGTTTCTTCAGCACAGTAATCTTTTCTTCATGGAAGCCTTCCCTGATCTTTCTAAAAAGGCCAAGTTACTCTTTTATAGAAATTTCCACATAACACTTCTTTTTTCACTTGCTCTATTTACATTTTTACACTCACTTGTATTGTTATTGTATTAGTTCATCATTCCCTCTATGTTGTAAAATCTATAAAAGAGAAATATTCTGGTTTTAGTCACCATTTGCTATGAGATGAATATTTGTATATGTAAGAATATTTGAATATTTATATGTTGAAATTTTAATGTACTATGTGAAAGAACTAGGAACTAGAGCCTTTGCGAGGTGATTAGGGTAGAGTCTTCATGAATTTAATAAATGACATTTTACAAAGGCTCCAGAGATTTAGCTCATCCTTTCACAGAGAAGGCACAGAGAAAAGTCAGCAGTCTATAACTTGAAAAGGTTCTTCACCAGACACTGAATCCTCCAGCAACATAATCTTGGAGTTTCCAGTTTTCAAGACTATGAGAAATAAATTTGTGTTGTTTATAAGCCTGTAGGGTTTTGTTATAAGCAGCTTAAATACACTAGTAAGACACCGTCATATTCCCAGTGTCTTTTTGACAGTTCATAGCACAAACAAGGCGCTCAGTAATGATTTAAATGTTGAAAGAATCAAACTTTGATAATGTTACACTGCTTATTTTAACTTTATTCTTGAAATACTCACGGAACAAATACAGATTAAATGAATGTGTACACCTGACTATAATTTCAGGTAATATAGATGAATTATTCACAAGGATTATTCATGTCAAAGAGATACTGAAAAAAATTGGCCAAAGAGAAGGCAAGATAATGAGAATCTCATCTTGTAGGATTATACATGTCCTACTTTTGTTCCTCTTTTACCAAACTCTTAGTCTATTCTTAAGATCATTTTCTAAGTCAGCTACCCAGAAGAACATGTGCCTTATTTGGCTGCTTCCTCAAAACATCATGTTTCAATTGGGAATCAGAGGGAAATTAAAGTCATCTGAAACTTCATCTCTTGTTTTGATTTAATTATTCCAAATTGTTCTATAAATAGTTGTGTAAAATCATAACAAGCAAACATTAAATAAATAAAATTAAAAAATAAACCTTTGGAAACAGTGTTTGATTATCCAAACTAAGTTGGTTAAAGAAAAAAAAAATTACCACTACCATATTGTAAAGTAATTAGCCTCCAATTAAAATAAATTAATAAAAAAATAAAATAAAATAACCCTTTAAAAAAAAGAAAAAAATTAACAAGAATTTGACTCAACCTCTACATAGTTCTTACAAGAGCATGTGAGAGTTATTATTTTTTTTTTGTCCAAGGACATAAAACTATCTACTCTGATTTAAAATAAAGTTCATGACCAGTCTGTCTTTTCTTATATTTGCTCTCAAATGCTACAAATATTGTAAATTCATGAGCTCTGACTTGAGTGAATGGTAAGGGAGGCCATATCAAATGGATTGGCCTGTTTAATATAGTTAAAGTGGAAAAAAAATCAGAGCAGTTTAATTTGCCTTAATTTACTAAAACAAAATTGCCTTAATTCACTAAAAACAAAAACAAACCTCTTTTTTGAGAAGATATCGTATTGTTGTACACACTCCTTTAGACAGTGGCTTAGGCAGATCCCTGCAACAACTGAATCGCCAATTTGTGAACTGGGAAAGTGAGAAAAAAAGTACGTTTATCATAGTATGAATAAGCAGTTAAGTAGTAAATTACTTTGAGAAAATATTTGGCATGCATTAGTAATTCAATGAAAATTTCTTTCTTTTTTTATTAGTCTTAGTCTCAGATGATTGTATTAGAACAAGGGTTAGATAATAGCTTCTTTCGTGTATGATTATGAGTCAGAATTAAAAGCAACACTTCATAGGAGTCAACCAAAAGACATTTTCCAAATAAATATATACAAACAATTGTTATTGTAATCAATTCCTGTTACACAAAGGAAAATGCTATTCATTGTTAAAGCATAATAAAGAGTTAAATTAGAACAATCATCTCTATCTGGATTCATTTTTCTTGCAGCAAAACCAGTGGTTCTCCCAGAGATTAAGAAAAAAAATATTATATTGGTAGGCATAAAGGAAGGAAGGAAGGAAGGAAAGAGATATGAAGTGTTAAGCGATTTTGTTCCTGGCTCATCCACTCCTTTTCTTAGTGACCTCACAGCACTCATTTCTGAATTTTGACAGTGACTTCCTGTATTTCATAATATGTGTGAGGTAAAAAAGGAAGCATAAAATTATTTCTACAGTATTAAAGTTGTTCTGAAAATAAAAAGACCATCACTACATTCTCCTTTCTGCTTATTATATTTCAAAGCAAAGCAATCATTGTTATCTGGTTTTCTGTTACCCTTTGCTTTAAGTCCTCAAGTTGAATATACATGTGTATCATTCTGTACGTGTGAGATAAGTTCCAAACTTCTCTCTCAGTATAAGTTAGTGTCAATGTTATTACTTTCTAAGATGTGAATGCCAAAGTCAAGAAGTAAACATAATGTTCTGTTTAGTATTTCTCTCTAATTCTGTATTTTACCTGCTTTTTTTTTTTTTAAAAAAAAAAAAAAGGACAACAAAGAGATAAAGATAGATGGATGGATGGGGGGCGGGGGGAGAAAACCAGAGATTGAGATATTTATTAGACTCTGATTATCAATAATGAGAGTGAAAGAACCTTAAATACAGAAACAGAGAAAATCTCAAGAGACATGAAGACAGAAATCAAAACCCCTGCACCAAAATTAGCACATTAACTACACCTGTATACTGAGAAAATGGCTTCCTTGGTGGCTCCAGTGGTAAAGAACCAGCCTGCCAATATAGCAGTTGTGAGTCTGATCCCTGGGTTGGGAAGATCCTTTAGAGAAGCAAACGGGAACCCACTCCAATATTCTTTCCTGGGAAATCCCATGGACAGAAGAACCTGGAGGGGTATAATGCATGGATTGCAAGAGAGTCGGACATTACTTAGCAACTAAACAACAACAACAAAATACTGAGGAAAGAACATTTATCAAAAAACAAAAGTTTAGGGGCATACATTTGTACCTAGCTAGGGACAGTATGTGGCTCTTCCCTGGAAGCTCAGAGAGTAAAGAATCTGCCTGCAATGCAGGAGACCAGGTTCAGTCCCTGGGTTAGGAAGATCCCCTGGAGAAGGAAATGGCAACCCATTCCAGGCTTCTTGCCTGGAGAATTCCTGGTGGGCTACAGTCCATGGGCTCACAGAGTCGGACATGACTGAGTGACCAACACTTTTAACTTTCACGGACAATATGATGTTATGAACTTTTAGAACACAACTCATATCTTAAAATCGCAATTCTACAAATAGAGGCATACCTTCTTTTGTACTTTCGTTTTGATGTCAAAAGAATTTAATCGAGGGTCAAATCCAGCTTGTAAGTCCCCACATTTCTTACTCAAGTCTACAAGTAAGTACAGTCTTATATCTAAACATCAGTATTAAAAATGGACTTTTGTTGACTTTTAGCATAGGGATGCATTTTTAAAAAATAAAATGAAATCATATATACTCATGTGTTTCTTCATCATATTAGGGAAGCTACATGGCTTATTTTCTGACCCTTAGTATCCCTTATTAGTTGTCTAACTCTATAGTAAAATTAATTGAATGCTCTTGGATTTCAAGAAATAGCTTCTTCCTAAGGTGATGATAAAATTAATTGAATGCTCTTGGATTTCAAGAAATAGCTTCTTCCTAAGGTGATGATATGAATTGGTTTATCAGTTACTCAGCACTTAAGTCATCCAGTTCCAGAGAAGAAATGTAATCTTATTCTGGACACAATAATAACCCTACTGATCCAATAGTCTCTGCAGAATGTTGCCATTCTGGACACTTTGCTTTTCTGTCTTTGCTTCTCTCTGTGTTTGTATCTATTTTGCTTCCATACTGTGGTTTCTGTTTCATCATGGCTTTTACTCCTATGTTGCATCTGCTTACTATCTCTGTCTTAAGTATTTGTCCATTTCTATGATATCCATAGGCCTCTGTGTGTGTGCGTGCACATGTGTGTGTGCATAATTTATAAAACTATAAGGAAAAAAATAAATTTTTAAAAATCAGTTAATCATTATCTTTATAGGACTTCCACCAGCACCTAAAAATAGCTGCTTGTAGTTAGGCACTGTTTTCAACTCCACTTAACTGAGACCATGGTGACTGTATTACATGGTATAAGGCATGGAGACCTATGTGGAAACAATGGCCTGCAACTGTTTTAGCAGAATGAAACTAAAAGTATGGTTAGTGCTCATGCTATGACCTGTTTAATATGGCAGCATTTATGTATTTCACGAGTTCTAAACATTTTGCAAGCTGATGTGACCATGCTATGTGAACGACATATTTTATGAAAAATTCTGCTTTATCTCCTAGATGTCCTTGAAGTTGAAAGCACTTAGGAAAAAACTGTGGTGAGTGCATTGTATAGCATTACCCTAAGAGGTAAGCTATTACATATCTACTGATCCCATTTATATGAGTTAATGCTGCTTTCACTGGAAGCTGAGTTCCTGATTAAGTTCATTGCACTTGACATCATACTACACTGCTTTTGATTGTTTTATTTAAGTATGGAATTAATAAGCTAAGACCACTTGTGGTTTATGGAAGAAATGATAATAAATTACATTGTGGTTAGTTCTTTTATATATTGAGGGGGAAAAGTTAAACAAGTTATCATTTAAACAAAACATAATTATGAAGCTTTAGTGAGCCCATACTTGTAATTCTATATTTACTTGTGATTACAAATCTACAAAAATGATTTAAAGGTTTTTAAAAAGTCCAGTAGCAAAGAAAACAAACTTCTACAGGAGAAATACTGAATGCATTTGTTTGTCCTGGAAAAGAAAAGATTAAGTTCATAAGAATAAGGCAGGGCAAACATAAAGCATATGGACTTATCTGACAAATTACAGCAGTAGAACTTGTTCAAATGATGCTACTTTAAGAGATACAGATATGTAAACAAAATGTTCAGAGATGATGTTAGATGATCTAAATGCTAGATGGTGTTTATACGTATGAAATATATTAATACTTTTGATTGAAGAATTTTTTCCTAACTATAAAAATAGTACATTACATTGCAAGAAATGCAGGAAAGGAATAGAAAAGAAAGAAAAATTAAAACAATCTACTTTCATACACATCACACACACACGGAATATGCATGTGTATTCCAACGACCAATGTTTAGGCAAGGGGAAAAATCGACTTCTTGGCCTCACTACTGGGCTCAGTCTGTTCTGCAGTCATCAAAACCTTCAGTGTCAATTTCCTCCCAGGTCATTTTAGCAGATGCTGTTGGTACCTTTTCCATATTTCCATATTTCTCTGGAGCCGCTATCCACTGTGGCTTTTTATGTCTCTCTCTTTGTGAGGGCTTTCTCTCTCTCCTGAGCCTGCTTAGTCAGTACGAAGCAGTGTGGCCCCAGATCCATTAATGGCTTAAGAGCAACCCTCAGCCAACAAGAGACAAGAGTTTGCGTGTAGTTTCAGTTTCCCTTAGTGAGACAATTCTGTTTTGCTTTATGTATTCTCTCAGAAGATGCCCCTGTGGGGATCCACATGTAGACCATGAATAATCCCATTCCTTAATGCTCTCTTTATTGGTCCTCTTCTTTTCTCTGCTCACTGCTGTACCTTCTCACTGTAGGAGTCTGTTTTTACAAAAACCAAATTATTATGGTCATAGCAAAAGATAGACCATGGGTTTTTAGGTTAGGTCTTCATAGAGAATAGGAAGTTTTAGACCACCAAATTTAATGCAAAAAAAAAAAAAACAAAACCCCAAAAACTATATGTAACTTTATTATTATTTGGTCACAACTGTTTTTACTAGTTTTTTTTTTTTTGCTGTTCATCTCTCCTTTGGTTCTAATGTAGTAAGGCAGCCTGGTGTTCTGGAAAGAGCCTCAGAAGAGAAACATATAGATATATACCCGTGCCTTGGTCACCCTTAGTCATCTAACCTCTCAGAGACTCCATTTCTTCATCTATAAAATAGGGGTAAAATACTTGCATGTCCAACCTTACAGGTTTTTTGTAAGCCTTAGATGAGAAATTTGGTGGCAGTATTTTCTATGCAATAGTTTAGGAGATAACAGGGCTTTGATCTCCACCTCTCACTTCCTTTGGTATTATATGTTTATGTCTTTGGTAACTTTGCCTAACTTTCTTTAGAGCTCCGTGTGCTGACTTCAGGACTTGAACTTCATGTTATTCATTCATCTATGAATACACAAAAATTGACAGTTAACATCATTCGTAGTGCTGAGAGAAAAAATACATTTAGTATTTTTCTCACAGAGGTTTTTGCATCAGCAAGAGCCCAACTACAGTGCTCCCACAAAGGAATCTACCTAACACCAGAAGTTTTCTTGATCAATCAAGAAGTTTAAAGCATATGGTTCTGCCACTTAAGAGCAGTTGGGGGGAGGTTTCTGTTACCACATCATTTTGGAGTTAGAAATTCTTGCTTCCTCTAGAAGCAGCCATCTGGAATCACTATTAGTAAAACAGAGAGATCCAATTACAAGCATCTATTTGTAGTGGAAACTCCTGTTAGCTTTTAAAGGAAAATCTTGTATGGAGCCAATGCCTGGCTGGTTTACCTATGGGAAATAAACTCAGGTGCAAAGATGGACTCTATCAGAGAAAAATATGAAAAGGAAGGATAAATAGAAACAAATTAGACCTTACTTTTTTTCATGATTCAAGTCACTTAAAATAAGATTTTATTTTAAACTTTTTTTTTTTTAAGATTACAGATATGGCTTTCTGCCACAGCAGAGAGGGAGCAATCAAGCTCCAGTTACAGAGCTAGGAAAAAGATGAAAGTTTAGAAAGCCTTAGAACTTTGCTGACTTACAGGCAGAAGGACGGGGAAAGGCTGAAAGGCAGGAAATAATGATTACTATTTATGCTCCACTTCATAGTTTCCACTTTGGTTAAACTAACTGGAAGGAAACAAATGATTAGGTTACTTGTGTCATCACTTACATCAGTAGTTTTATTTTTGAAAAAAAAAAACAACAAAAAACACATCATTACCCTTTCTTATTCAAGGAGAATGAGAATAATTGCCCAATCTTATTCTAATGTATCAATCTAAATGTTTTTATTGAAAAGATAGAGAAATAGTGAAATCTGCATTAGTGTATACAGTAGCTTGATCACAGACGTAGCTGAAAATTTAGTATTAGAGACCAGAGATTACGGATCACAGTAAACAAAATGTCACCCGTGGAGCTCTATCTTCATGCTGGGGTTTATTCACCTTTGTTCTCCTACACAAATTTTCACAGTATCAAAGAAGATATCTTTGCACATGCAAAATCTGTCATATAAAATTTTCCTTTTTTGCTTATATGAATTTTTTACCCCTTTAAAAAATTCCCTGATCAGGTTCCTTTTTTAAAACAATAAAACAAAAATAGTAGTGAGCACCTACCGTATGCTAACATTGGACAGGAAGTCATATATGCGAACTCACATTCATGTGAAGTAGAGGCATTACCTGGTTATGCAGATAAAGAATGTTTCCGCCTGAATTCTCCACCACTTAAGAGTTGGCAGCAAAAAAGTTGTCACTTACCCGTGGCCTCTTATTTTTTCCAATGGGTTTATTTTAACCCCAAACAGGGTTTTCAAGTCTTTTGAAGACTGAGAATTGTAGAATATTAAGTAGATGCTTAATAAATGCTTCTTGATGGTTACATCTTAGGTTTATTACCTAATTTAATATGACTTCTGTCTACTCTTAATATCCAAGAATCTTGATTTTAAGTGACCAGGAAATGAAAAAGGCATAGGCTAATATAAAACCTCATTGTTAGCTGTATGACTTCAGTGTAAAATATGATCTACTTACCTGTTCAATATTAGACCAACAGAAAGGAAAGGTTGTGGTATCCAAAAGAAAGAAATTCTGCATCATAGTCATAGCTGTAAAGACAAAAGATCTGCAATCACTTTAAAGATATCTATATAAGGTATAAGCCAGTGTTTCTCAGACCATCTGGTGTAAAAGACTAGTTTCACCCTCTTCCCCTACTAATCTGTTCTGGATTAATAATTTTATAAAATACAAAATTAAATTACTAAAACGAATTACTGAAAAAAAATACAAAAAAATGCTCCGTTTTTAACTCTCAGATTCAGTAGACAAAAATTACCATGCCAAATTACCATGAATATTTACTGTAAATTTCTAAATGTTTTTGTCACTGATCAGTCATACACAGTTTATGAACCAACCACAGTTTGCAGATCCATGCTTGGAGAAGGACTGGTGTAAATTGTAATCCTATCTAAAGGTCAAGTTGCTTAATAAATACAAAAAATTAAAAAAATCTCAAAGAAACAAGAACTACATTAGTTTTTAGTTGGGAAACTTTCCTGCTGGCCAGAGAAATAGACTTTGTGTAGCATGCCAGTGCGAAGACTTGAGCAGCTGTTACTCTCTGCTCTTCCTTTTTGTTTTTTCTTGACTTTTATTTTGTGTAATATAAGTAATCCTCTTTTCCTTATATTCCGCTTTTTCAATGATATTCTAGACATTAACATAAATATCACAGGGAATTTTCTTTGTTTCCCTATTTATGATATTCTTAAGCAATCTCTAAATAGCACCTATGGTTCAATTTTATTAAATATTATAAAACTGTAGGTAAATCCTATTTTATATTCAGCATTTCATAATGCTTTCAAGAGTTAGTTTAAAAGATGCTTTTCTGATTACCAGTAACAATGAAATTAAGTGATTTCCTTAGTATGACAGCAATCACTTTCTTTGAAAAAGTGAAAGTGAAGTCGTGTATGAGTCTTTGATATCCCCTGGACTGTAGCCCACCCGGCTCCTCCGCCCATGGGATTCTTCAGGCAAGAATACTGGAGTGGGTTGCCATTTCCTTCTCCAGGGATCTTCCTGACTCAGGGATCGAACCCAGGTCTCCCACATTGCAGGCAGACACTTTAACCTCTGAGCCAGCAGGGAAATTATTTTTAAAATGATGTAAACATGTGTGAATTCAACAGAGGGCGGATTGGAATTAATTTTATTAAGAAATATTAAAGTTTATTCAGAAATCATTTTCCCTATAAATACATGTCTATAATTGGTCAAATTACAAATTAAATATTTAAAAAAAAATTGGGGGGCCACATCACACAGTATGTGAGATCAGATGACACCACCCTTGTGGCAGAAAGTGAAGAGGAACTAAAAAGCCTCTTGATGAAAGTGAAAGAGGAGAGTGAAAAAGTTGGCTTAAAGCTCAACATTCAGAAAACTAAGATCATGGCATCTGGTCCCATCACTTCATGGGAAATAGATGGGGAAACAGTGGAAACAGTGTCAGACTTTATTTTTCTGGGCTCCAAAATCACTGCAGATGGTGACTGCAGCCATGAAATTAAGACACTTACTCCTTGGAAGAAAAGTTATGACCAACCTAGATAGTATATTCAAAAGCAGAGACATTACTTTGCCGACTAAGGTCCATCTAGTCAAGGCTATGGTTTTTCCAGTAGTCGTGTAAGGGTGTGAGAGTTGGACTGTGAAGAAGGCTGAGTGCCAAAGAATTGATGCTTTTGAACTGTGATGTTGGAGAAGACTCTTGAGGGTCCCTTGGACTGCAAGGAGATCCAACCAGTCCATTCTAAAGAAGATCAACCCTGGGATTTCTTTGGAAGGAATCATGCTAAAGCTGAAAGTCCAGTACTTTGGCCACCTCATGTGAAGAGTTGACTCATTGGAAAAGACTCTGATGCTGGGAGGGATTGGGGGCAGGAGGAGAAGGGGACGACTGAGGATGAGATGGCTGGATGGCATCACTGACTGGATGGACATGAATCTGAGTGAACTCTGGGAGTTGGTGATGGACAGGGAGGCCTGGCATGCTGCGATTCATGGGGTTGCAAAGAGTCGGACACAACTGAGCGACTGAACTGAACTGAACTGAACACGCTGACTAGAGATCAAACCTGCACCCCCTGGTGTGGAAGAATAGAGCTTTAACCACTGAACCTCCAGGGAAGTCCCTGTTCTAACAACTTAAATCCTAACATTTCCATCTGGTGGGAATGTCAGTCCAATGAGTGTTACATACATGCTAGAGGTAATATATGATGAACTAACAGTAGCTAACCAACATCATAAAGAAGAATGTGTTTTATATAATTGTTTTTCACTATGTAACTCCTAGTTTAGTCAACTCATTTCTCTTTCAAATAAATCTGAACTAAAGGAGAAGAAAAATAAGAAAATTTTATTCAATTATTTCTAGGTATTGAAGACATTTATATATAGTCACTCCACCCTGGCTTCATTCTTTGAGACTGATACAGAATTTGTCTTCATGCATTATTTAACAGGGACTAAGTTCAGATAGGTTGCCTTGGTTTCTTAGGTGCTATAGGAGGATGTGAACAGTGGAAAAAATAGCCAAGATTTGTCCTTGTACATGCTTGTACTAGTTTATTACTACTCATATATATTAAAAGAATTTATTATTTTCACTTTAATATTTCCTGTCCAGTGTCAGCTGCCTAAGTAGAACGTAGAACGTGTAATTTGGAACAATAAGCAATTAGAATTGTAAAGGTAGTTGTTTCAATGGTTTTAGATAATAAGAAAAGTCATGCTTTTGAATTTTATTGTATTTGAAAACATTCAAATTATTGAAATAAGCGCATAATGAATGCATTGTATTAAGACAGATTTTAGAGATCATTGAAAAGATTTATACATGAAACAAAGAAACTGGGGATATGGCAAATCTAATAACATTAATAATACTCCTGAGTTCATGTCCTTAGAATTAAATGTGAGCATTCAACTCTTTGTCCTACTAAGTATTAACCCTTACATAAACCCTGTTATACAATGATCAAAAACCACATGCCATTTAGCTAGAAAGTTAGCAAACAGGAACGAGATCTCTAAAAAGAAGTGAATACATTCTGTTGGGTAGAAAGGCAAGAATTGCTATTTGTTTTCTTCTCATGTTTTGATTGTGAGGAGGAACAAAGCCTTTCAATGACTGAGAAATATCAGTTGGTCAATAGGGGATGAATAGAAATAAGAACATAAAAATAAATTATAACAAACAACATGAATTTCACATAACTCTCTGGTGAGAAAATTAAACATATTGCAAATATATTGGGGATTTCCAATTTGCTAATATTTTCCCTAGTTTAACCATTTTTTTCTATAGTACCACATCAATAGGAATTTCAGTGTTGATTAACAAAGGGAGACAAAATATACAATTCAGGGGTGAGTACAACTGACATTTACCTTCTCATGAGAGATATGATGAGAATTCTCTTGTTGTGATAAAAAGAGTCATCTTTGTGCTCTTTATATGAAGATTAAGAATACATCAGAGGGTGGAAATTAGGTATTTTCCTTTCTACTAATATTTTTTGTAATCTTTTACTGAAAGATTTTTTCGGAAAATAAGCTACTGTTGTTACTGGTACAGATCTTCAGTTCTGAAGACCATCTTATCACCACTTTGGAACACAACAGTTGTTTCAGTAGAACTTTTCCAGATTTTTCTAACTTTGATTCTAAACATAATGGCTATAAATTAGCTTTTTTAAAACAAACACTCAAACAAATATAAATACAAATCACAATCCAAATGCCTTATTCAATCTCCAAAAATGACTCATTATACTATCTAGTTGCTGAAGGTATTTGCATAATCAAATATTCTAAAAAATAAAGAAACTTTTTCACAAAGGAAAAACAACATAGACGTCTGCTTTATATATGTAAATAGTTAACAATTGTTTTGCTTTGAGTGTAGTGTGCTATTTATAATGATAAATTTACTATTTCTTACATGATATATGACATTCTAACTAGTATCATATAAAGTTGTGGGGAGGAAAAGAAAAAAACAATATTGTATATTTTTATCTATCAAAATTGAGACTAGAGGGTAGGTGGATATAGATGATAAAGTCACACGTGGGTTTTTAACTGCGTGGGGTTGTTACCCCTAGCCCCCACATTGTTCAAAGGTCAATTGTATTGTTTCTTTAACTAAAATGCTCTCTTTTTTTGAGCTAGTATTTGGGACTTGTTGGTATTCAGTCGTTAAGTTTGTATGACTCTTTGTGACCCCATGGGCTGCAGCATGCCAGGCTTTCCTTTCCTTCATCATCTCCTGGGGTTTGCTCAAAATTGTGTCTGTTGAGTTGGTGAGGCCATCCAACCATCTCATCCTCTGTTGCCACTTCTCCTCTTGCCCTCAATCTTTCCTTGCATCATAGTCTTCTCCAGTGAGTCAGTTCTTTGCGTCAAGTGGCCAAAGTATCAGAACTTCAGCTTCAGTATCTATCCTTCCAATGAATATTCAGGGTTGATTTCCTTTAGGATTGACTGGTTTGATCTCCTTGCAGTCCAAGGGACACTAAAGAGTCCTCTCCAACATCACAGTTAGAAAGCATCCATTTTTTAGCATTTAGCCTTCTTTATGGTCTAACTCTCACATCCATACATGATTACTGAAAAAACCATAGTTTTAACTACATGGGCCTTTGTGGGCAAAGTAATGTCTCTGCTTTTTAATATGCTGTCTAGGTTTATTATGGCTTTTCTTCTAAGGAGCAAGGTCTTTTGATTTCATGCGTGCAGTCACTGTCCACAGTGATTTTGGAGCCCAAGAAAATAAAATCTGAAACTATTTCCACTTTCCCTCATCTCTTTGCCATGAAGTGATGGGATTAGACACCATGATCTTCTCTTCTTGAATGTTGAGTGTTAAGCCAGCTTTTGCACTCTTTCACTTTCATCAAGAGACTCTTAGTTCCTCTTTGCTTTTTGTAATTAGAGTTGCATCATTAGCATATCTGAAGTTATTGATATTTCTCCCAGCAATCTTGATTCTAGCTTGTGACATTTTGCATAGTGTATTTTCCATATAAGTTAAATAAGCAGAGTGACAATAGAAATTTGGGATACATATACATTTTCACTTCCATCTTACCTGTCTCCTGCAAATCCTGTATGCAAGGTCAAGAAGCAACAGTTAGAACTGGACATGAAACAATGGACTGGTTCAAAATTGGGAAAGGAATAAGCCAAGGCTTTATATTGTAACCCTGCTTATTTAACTTATATGTAGAGTACATCATGCAAAATGCCAGGCTGGATGAAGCACAAGCTGGAATCAAGATTCCCAGGAGAAATATCGATAACCTCAGATATGCTGATGATACCACCCTTATGGCAGAAAGTGAAGAACTAAAGAGCCTCTTGATGAAAGTGAAAGAGGAGAGTGAAAAGCTAACTTAAAACTCAATATTAAAAAAAACTAAGATCATGGCATCTGGTCCCATCACATCTTGGCAAACAGATGGGGAAACAATGGAAATAGTGACAGACTTTATTTTCTTCAGCTCCAAAATCACTGTGGATAGTAATCGCAGCCATGAAGTTAAAAGACGCCTGCTCCTTGGAAGAAAGCCATGAGAAATGTAGACAGCATTTTAAAAAGCAGACACATTACTTTGCTGACAAAGGTCCATTTATTCAAAACTATGGTTTTTCCAGTAGTCATGTATGGATGTGAGAGTTGCACCGTAAAGAAGGCTGAGCAGTGAAAAATTGATGCTTTTGAACTGTGGTGTTTGAAAAAACTCTTGGACTGCAAGGAGATCAATCCCATCAACCCTAAATAGTCACTGAAAGGACTGATGTTGAAACTGAAGCTCAAATACTTTGGCCATCTGATGTGAAGAGCCAGCTCATTGGAAAAGACCTGATGCTTGGGAAAGATTGAAGGCAGGAGGAGAAGGGGATGACAGAGGAAGAGAGGGTTGAATGGCATCAGTAACTCAATGGACATGAGTTTGAGCAAACTCTGGGGGACAGTGAAGGACAGGGAAGCCTGGCATACTCCTGTCCATGTGGTCGCAAAGAGTCTGAACAACAACTAATACCTCACTCAGAGTTAACGCCGGGTATCTCTCTTTCATTCCTGTGTTTATTCTAGAGGGTATAGCATCATTGACTCAATGGACATTAATCTGAGAAAACTCAGGAGATAGTGAAGGGCAGGGCAGCCTGGTGTGCTCTAGTCCATGGGGCTGCAAAGAGTCGAAAGGACTTAGCAACTGAACAACAACAGCAAGAATATTAAACTTAAGTAGAAGAAATATTTAGTATCCTCTTCAGCAAAATGGAACTGCCTATATACATAAAAGATCTATTAAGCACTTCTTTATATGTCTCTTAAGAATTAGGACTAGTAGTAATAAATCCAATTATTTTTTCCTAGATGAAGAAGAAAAGAAAGAACCAAACGTAGTAGTAAAATAGGAGATGAAGAAATAGAACTGAAGTACAATTTCCTCATTCCCCTGTCCAGGAGAAAGCCTTCTGGAACTCACAGAAAATCTCCCTTTGTTTAGAAACCAAAGGGATTTTATTTTTCCAATTTATGAGCCAATCAACTTTAAGTATACCTAATAGTCCCTTGTAAAATCTAAGCAGTTTAAACAGCAGGCCTTGTACTGATGTGATGGTTTTCTGAGTCATTGCTTCTTTAAAAGGTTGAATTGATGTTTTCTATCTTGACTCTGGTAGAAATCTGAGGTGTTTTTGGTCAAATAACAAGTACTCTGCCTATTAAACTATTTTCTTTGATTTTTGAGGACAGAGTGGGTTTTCCCTCCGTCTTTTAGAAAGAAGTCTGAAAAATAAATTGAAATATTTTTTCAAGAATGACTCATACCAAAACTTTAAAAGGTATCCATTAAATTTTATTGTACTAGTAGTCCTGCCATAAAATGAATTTGAATTTGATTCTTCTCTACCTCATGTTAATACACAGTATTAAGCCTGAGGCACTCAGAAAAAGAATTTATAAGTGAGAGATCATGAAACTGCTTGACCAATTTTCAACCTTAAAGTTTACTTATTTCTAGTGGATTTTATATTTTTAATGGATGATTGGCTGGATGAGGAAGTGTTTCTGCATAAGAAGTATATAATGCTTGGGACTCAAAGAGAAATAACAGCAATAGTTTGTTTTATGTTTTTCTCACTACCAAAGTAATGATCCTAATAAAGAGAGTTTCTTAGTAGTATGTACTATTGCTCTCAAACTATTTCTATGAACAAAATATTTAGTTTCTGATTTATTTCTTGCCTGTTTAAGGGAAGGCTTTCACAGAGCAAATAACAAAATAATATTTATTAAACTCTAAACAAAATCAGCAATGTAGTTGGGGAAGGTGCTTGGGAGGGTTAAGAAGAAGATAAAAATGGTTTTACATTGAATATATACTCAGAACAGCAATGCTATTCATTAATGCTAATCTAAAATCTGCAAGGGATTTATCTGTAGATTTCCCAATTATATAATAAAAGCTGAGAAAACATGCCATTGCTATGGCTAATATGCCTGCTCTTTTGTTTTATGCTTATTTTTAGCAATTGTCATGGGGATGAGTGAAGATAGTGATTGTACTTTTTAAATTGCGCTTAAAGTTGTTGGTGGTATAGTAACTTTAAGGTGAATTCTAACCAGATATGTGTGCATGTGCCAGTGTCTTCTTTTTTCAAAAAAGTCTCCTTTGCTTTGTCCTTCAACTTAATTAAATTTGAATCATAGTCAGTATGTCTGCAAGAATGGAATGTAGCAAGCCTTCACAAAAAGAAGGTTGGAAGAGTTTAAAGTAGGGTGAGGAATTAAAATGATTATTACTGCAGAAAAATGCAGCCTTTGTATTTGCTCATCTTCATCGTTAGTGAAACAGAGGTCTTTTTGATAAATAGATAATAAGATTATACTATGAGAGGTGTTAAACTGATGGAACAAGGAGGCCATTAGACTAAGGGGACTCTAATACCAAGATGGTCTATGTAAGCAAACTGAAATGCGAGACTGTAGGCATTTTAAGTTTAGAAAATCAAAACCACTAAGGAAAACCAATCACAAACAGCCAACTAGGCTTTAAACTATAATCAAATAATTTCCTTTTTTTGCTTTGGACTTTTTCTGTCTTTTCCCTGGCTTCTCGCCACTTGACATTTTGTTCTTCTCATTTTCAATGGGAAGCTTTCCAGTTGTCCCAGTGGTAAATAATCCATCTACCAATGCAGGAGATGTGAGTTTGATCCCTGGGTTGAGAAGATCCTCTGGAGAAGGATATGACAACTCACTCTAGTATTCTTGCTTGGGAAATCCTATGGACAGAGGAGCCTGACGGGCTACAGTCCATGGGGTTGCAAAAGAGTTGGGCATGACTGACTGGTGGCCTAAACAATGGGTCAATAACCAATCTCCTGGTAGATCAGTGGTAAAGAATCTGCCTGCCAATGCAGGAGATTCAGGAGACATGGGTTTGACCCCTGTCCAGGAAGATCCCCTGGAGGATCAAATGGCAACCCACTGCAGTGTTCTTGCCTGGAAAAATCCCATGGACAAAGAAACCTGGTGGGCTACATACAGTCCACAGGGTCACAAAAGAGTCATACATGACTTAGTACTCAAAAATAACAACAATTTCAGTGGATAAATGCTCAAATAAAGTCTTTAAAATTTTTATATGTCAATTTATCTTTTAATGAAGGCAATCAATTTTAGAAACATTGAGCTTTATCTTATATGTGCTCAACATTGAAGAATGGTGCCCTTCTAAAATAGACTGAGAGTCTGATGGTCTCAAGACTCATGCAAATATGTTTAAGAGATTCCACAGCATGGAATATTAGAGGCTGAACCAAGATGAAGTGTGGAAGCTGCCCAGAAAGTAGATATAGTGGGAAGGAGGGAGGGAACCCAAGTAAGAAAGAGCTTCTGGTTTTCCATTCAAGAGGATACTGAATAGACAGAAAATCAATGCAAAGAAAAAGTAAAAAACAAACAAACAAAAAAAAGCAGAAAACCCAGCTCATTTTCTGGATTCTCTGAATCCAGTCTTTGGATTCTAAATGCATTCATGATCACCAATCACTACCCTTGAATGTTCTGCAGAATTTTCATTTTGTAAGTACTATTTTTCATTGATATTATGTGCAGTCTTCTATATTAAGGCCCAGAATTTGACCTATCATGAGGCAAATATACAATAAACTCAATGACCAACACTGTATTTGTAAGCTATGGCCTGAGCAGAGCTTTGTTGATCTCTGTTTTTTTTTTNGTAAGCTACGGCCTGAGCAGAGCTTTGTTGATCTCTGTTTTTTTTTTTTTTTTCTATTGGACTTGTGCTGTATTCTCCTATGTTCTGATTCTCTGATGTCCCATCTGCTCCAACACATCTTTACCTGGCACACAGGTAAGCTCTTTCCTTGGCCATCTAGGCTCAATCCCATGGTTCAGAATTTGTATCTTCTTTGCTGGTGGAGCATTTGCTACCCTGAAATCTTTGGTTTCTCTTCAGGGATCCTGTTTGTGGATCACCCCTATGGGGATGACCCAGGTCCTGTTGTGCCCATGTCTCAGAGAAAAGGTTCTTTGAAGCCATATGACTAAAATGATTGTTAATGAGGAAGGTATCTGAATAACAATGAGCTAGATAAATCAAAAAAGGAGATTATATAAAAGCTCTATCATTCAGCCTCTTTCAACTTGTCCAGAGAAGGGAAATACCCAATGAGTTCAATAAGTTGGATTCTGATCTCTCAGAATCAGCAGTGATAAGTTGGTTCCCAAGAAAAGCACAATTTCTAAACCTCTCATCTTACTGAGTCTGAGTCGCAAAACTTTCATAGGAAAATTCTTTCAAATCCTCAAAGATCCAATATTAGCTGTGTTTCTAGAACACTGAGAACAAAATAAAGGTCTGACTTATTTTCCTGACTATGGAATTGTCCTGCATCCTGAATCTTTAAGAAATTATAGAAAAATAAATTATAGAATAAAGGTGTGTAGGAACTAAAAAACATATTTCCAAACTTAATCTTACAGAATATTGATAGAATAATAGTAAATAGGATTTATTTGGAAATGTAGACAAGGATAAGTAAACAATCAACTAAAATAATATAACAAAGTAATTTTCACCAAAAGAAGAAAATCAAAGGATTTTACAATAACTGCCATAAAGCACTGGATAAAATTCAATATGCATTTTTCTAGTTTTATAATCTTAGTAAAACAGAGGAAAAGAGCATCCTTTTACAAGACAAATATACATTTTAAATTAGCAGTCATGATATAAAATCTTTCCATCACTCCAGAAAATCCCCTCAGTCCTTTTTATAAACAAATATAAATCCATTTCTAGCTCCCGGCAACAAATGATCTATTTTTCTATGAATAGAATTCATGCAAATGGAATCATACAATGTTACTCTTTTGTGTCTGGCTTGTTTTATTTAGTATAATGCCTTTGAGATTTGCTAATTTGTTCCATGTATCAATTATTAATTTTTTTTTTTTTTGCTAACTGGTCATATTCTTTATTCTTTGTATTTTTTTTTCATTGCAGATGGATATTTGTTTTTTTTTTTCCAGTTTGGGGCTATTTTATGTACAACTGCTTATGAACATTCATGTAAAATTTTATGTGGATATGTTTTCAATTATCTTGAGCATAGTGCAATTTTGATGCTTCCTATACAGAGTTAGGTAGTAAGCTTCACAGGTTAAAGGTACAGTCTTCACAAGACTGCCCTCAGCCAGCGGTAATTTGAGGGTTCCCATGCCACAAACACTTTTGAACAATTGCTCACAAACTTAGGGTTCCCACTGTTCTAGAGAGTAATTCTTTAGAACACCTCATAGAAATCAGGAAAATGCTATAAATGCAATTACAGTTTTATGACAGCAAAAGGATACAAGTCAAAATTAGCCAAAAGAAGAGGCATGCAGGGAGAGGTGTGGGAGAGTCTCAATGCTTTTGTGTCCTTGAGATGTGTCAGCTTTCCAGTATATGCATATATTTCACTAATCAGAGAAACTTACCTGAGTTTCAGGTACTCAAAGTTGGTGCTGGAGTTTCATTATGTAAGAATGATTGTTTCACTGTTTACATGATTAAGCTTAATCTTCATCTCTCCACTCCCTGGAGGCTGAGGGTTTGGGTTGATATCACATGGCTTTAAAAACCTCAATCCTCAAATCACAAGGTTGGTCTTTCTGGCAAAGTTAGCCTCCATCCTGAAATCATCTAGTAGCCCACAGTGAGTCACTTTATTAGCATAACCTCAGAAGGTATGATCAGAGCCCATCATGGATAACAAAGACACTACTATTACCAGGGAAATCCAATATTTAGAGAATCTGTCCCTGAAACAAAGGACATAATAATAATTTCTTTATTATTATAATAATTTCTTTATTATGCATCATTAGATGATAAATAAAAGAAGAACTATATTTTCTACTTTATATGAAACTGATAAATATTTTTCCAAAGTGGCTCTAAAATTTTTCTTCTGATAAGCAGTACATGAGACTTCTTGTTGCTCTTTATTTTTTGCTATTACTTGGTATAGCCGGTCTTTTATATTTAAAAAATTTACTTGGTGTACTGTAGTATCACATAATTACTTTAACTTAAATTTCCCTAATGATTAATGATGTTTCAATTCAGTTTAGTCACTCAGTCATATCAGACTCTTTATGACCTAATGGACCACAGGTGCCAGGCTTCCCTACCCATCACCAACTCCCAGGGCTTTCTCAAACTCATGTCCATCGAATCGGTGATGCCATCCAACCATCTCATCCTCTGTCGTCCCCTTCTCCTCCCACCTTCAATCTTTCCCAGCATCAGGGTCTTGTCAAGTAAGTCAGCTCTTCACATCAGGTGGCCAAAGTAATGGAGTTTCAGCTTCAGTATCAGTCCTTCCAATGAATATTCGAGACTGATTTCCTTTAGGATTGACTGGTTTGATCTGGCAGTCCAAGGGACTCTCAAGAGTCTTCTCCAACACCACAGTTCAAAATCATCAATTCTTTGGCACTCAGCTTTTTTTATAGTCCAACTCTCACATCCGTACATGACTACTGGAAAAACCATAGCTTTGACTAGATGGACCTTTGTTGGCAAATAATGTCTCTGCTTTTTAATATGCTTTCTATGTTGATCAAAGCTTTTCTTCGGAGGAGCAAGCATTCTTTTATTTAATGGCTGCAGTCACCATCTGTTCTGGAGCCCAAGAACATAAAGTCTAACAGTGTATGAGGGTTCTATTTTTTCACATCCTCACCAGCACTTGCTATTATCTGTATTTTGATTATAGTTATCTTAATGGATGTGAAATAATATCCCTTTGTAACTTGCATTGCCCTGAGGCCTATTAATGTTGACTGCCACTTCATGTATTTATTGACCATTTATAAACTGTTATTGAAGAAATATCTATTGTACAGTAAATTACCTTTTTATCTCTGCTGAAAATTTGGTGACAACATATAAGTAGGGTTATTTCTGAACTCTGTCTTTTATTCCACTAACATATTTGTGTATCTCAATGTAATAACTACACTGCCTTTCATTTTGTCTGAAAACAAAGTTTTCTATAATATAGTACAAATTAAGTAAAATCCAAAGTACATATATAGTATGACATGTATAGTATAGTATGACAGACAATGTGTGTTGTTGTTCAGTTGTTCGGCTGAGTCTGACTGTTTGCGGCCCCATGGACTGCAGCACACCAGGCCTCTCTGTCTCATCATTTCCCCGAGTTGGCCCAAGTTCTCATTCATTGCATCAGTGATGCTGTCCAGGCATCTCATCCTCTGATGACCTCTTCTTCTGTCCTTAATCTTCCCTAGCATATGGGACTTTTCCAATGAGTTATCTGTTCACATCAGATGACCAAAATACTGGAGTTTCAGCTTCAGCATCAGACTTTCCAGTGAATATTCAGGGTTGATCTCCCTTAAGATTGGCTGGTTTGATCTTGCTGTCAAAGGGCCTTTCAAGAGTCTTCTCCAGCACCAATGTGTACATGTAGAGAAAAAAGCTTAAAAGATGAGCACCAAAATATTTATGATATGTATTTTCAAGTATTTATATTGTCGAATTTTTTTCTTTTCTAAACTTTTCCACAGAGACGATATACTGATTCTATAATAAAAATCAACCATCGATGCTCTAACAATAGTAAAACGGCACTAAATTAGGGGCCTAGAAATGAACACAACTTCAAACGTAAAATTTTCAGTGAAAAATACTGTAGCCCCCCCCATTTATTCATCATATTTCTATGAATGCAAGCCTGAGTTCACATTTGTTTTTTCATAACAACAATATCTCATTATTGACTTACTTTGAGTTTATAGGCAACAAAAACTCCCCGATCTTTTCTCAGGAATTGTTTCCAAGCCCAAATTTTCTGCCTCCATTTCTTTTTATTTTTGGAGAAAAGTTTAAACACCTTCTGAATGTGTGTGCATGTGTGCTAAGTCACTTCAGTTGTGTCCAACTTTTTGTGACCCCATAATCATCTAGAGAAGACTCTTGAGAGTGCAAGAAGATCAAACCAGTGAATCCTAAAGGAAATCAATTCTGAATATTTACTGGGAGGAAGGATGCTGAAGCTGAAGCTCCAATACTTTGGCCACATGATGTGAAGACCTGACTCAATAGAAAAGACCCTGAAGCTGGGAAAGATTGAAGACAGGATAAGAAGGGGACAATAGAGGACAAGATGGCTGGATGGCATCACCAACTCGATGGACATAAGTTTAAACAAAGTCTGGGAGATAGTGAAGGGCAGGGAGGCCTGGCGTGCTGCAGTCCATGGGGTCACAAAGAGTTGTACATGACTGAGAGACTGAAAAACAAATTATCTGTTAAAAATAAAATCCAATTAAAATAAATAATATATGCCTCCACATAGTTTAAAGAGTTAACTACAAAATAAATTACCCACACCCCATGCGCTACTCTATAGTGGTATGCCACGCTGTGCTGCTAAGCTCAGTCACTCAGTTGTGTCTGACCCTTTACAACCCCATGGACTGTAGTCCACCAGGCTTCTCTGTCTCCTGAGTTTTTCAGTCAAGAATACTGGTGTGTGTTGCCATTTCTTACTCCAGGGGATTTTCCAGACCCAGGGATTGAACCCATATCTCTTGCATCTCCTACAGTTTAACCATTTATATATATTTTAGCTGATTCTTTAGATTCTGTCTCCATATTAAAACACACACTCACACATTCACACACTTATACTGCTATTTCTTGATTTTTTAGTTTTAGGGCTTATCTACAATGAAAGGTAAGATTCTAATATGGTAACCATGATTTCTGTCTCTTGACATTCACACCTTTGTGAGATCCACATCAGTTCCTCTTGAGTTTAAGAGGGATGTGCAACTTGCTCTAACCAATAGAATATGGCAAAGCTTAAAGAATATCACTCTTGCAATTATGTTACATTATATGGCAAGAGTATAGGAATTTTTGTGTGGCTGTATGTAACTAAGACCCTTAATCAGCTAAGTTATTCAAAAAGGAAATTATTCTGTGTAAGCCTGATCTAAGCAGGAAAGCCTTTTAAAAGATGGTCTAGAGGTATGTGATTGGAAGCGCTTCTCCTCCCACCACTCCCAGTTGTATGTGTGTGTGCTTGTGTGTTGATAGATTTGAAGAAGGAAGCTGCCATGAATTCAGCAGTACAAGAAATGAATTCTGCTAAGATATTGAGGGAATTAAGATGTGACTCTTTTTTTTTTAATTTTTTATTTTAACTTTAGTTTACTTTACAATACTGTATTGGTTTTGCCAAACATTGACATGAATTCACCATGAGTGTACATGCGTTCCCAAACATGAATCCCCTCCCACCTCCCACCCCATACCATTTCTCTGGGTCCTCTCCATGCACCAGCCCCAAGCATCCTGCATCCTGCATCGGACATAGACTGGCGATTCGTTTCTTACATGATAGTATACATGTTTCAATGCCATTCTCCCATCTCATCCCACCCTCTCCCTCTTTCTCTCCCCCAGGGTCCAAAAGTTCACTCCATAGATCTGAGTCTCTTTTGTTGTCTCGCATACAGGGTCATCATCACCATCTTTCTAAATTCCATATATATGCGTTAGTATACTGTATTGGTGTTTTTCTTTCTGGCTTACTTCACTCTGTATAATCGGCTCCAGTTCCATCCATCTCCTTAGAACTGATTCAAATGTATTCTTTTTAATGGCTGAGTAATACTCCATTGTGTATATGTACCACAGCTTTCTTATCCATTCATCTGCTGATGGACATCTAGGTTGTTTCCATGTTCTGGCTATTATAAACAGTGCTGCGATGAACATTGGGGTACATGTGTCTCTTTCTATTCTGGTTTCCTCGGTGTGTATGCCCAGCAGTGGGATTGCTGGGTCATAAGGCAATTCTATTTGCAATTTTTTAAGGAATCTCCACACTGTTCTCCATAGTGGCTGTACTAGTTTGCATTCCCACCAACAATGTAAAAGGGTTCCCTTTTCTCCACACCCTCTCCAGCATTTATTGCTTGCAGACTTCTGGATCGCAGCCATTCTGACTGGTGTGAAGTGGTACCTCATTGTGGTTTTGATTTGCATTTCTCTGATAATGAGTGATGTTGAGCATCTTTTCATGTGTTTGTTAGCCATCCGTATGTCTTCTTTGGAGAAATGTCTATTTAGGTCTTTGGCCCATTTTTTGATTGGGTCATTTATTTTTCTGGAATTGAGCTGCATAAGTTGCTTGTATATTTTTGAGATTCAGCAGGATCCTCTATGATCCACCCCCCAGAATTCTGGAAATTAAAGCAAAAATAAACAAATGGGATCTAATCAAAATTAAAAGCTTCTGCACAACAAAGGAAAATATAAGCAAAGTGGAAAGACAGCCTTCTGAATGGGATAAAATAATAGCAAATGAAGCAACTGATGTGACTCTTTTTGGTAGTTGAGCCTCTAGATGAGAATACAGCATAGCCAACAACTTGACTTCAGGTTCGGGAGACCCTGAGCAGAGGACCCAGCCAAGGTGTACCTTGGCTTGTGATCCTCAGAAGCTATATGATAATAAACAAGGATTGTGGCAATTTGGGGTGCAGAAATTGAGTAAGTTATGCAGAATTGGTAAGCCTGGAAATTTCATACACAGTAACAGAAATGAGTATATCTATTTCCTGTTAGGAAACGGCTATCTTTCAGCATTCATTTTTGTTAGGACCTCACAAGAGCCATGACAGGCTTAGATACATTGGGCCAAAAATACCAGAGTCATGTTTCTGGGACTTCCAGATAGCCCTAGCCAATCAGGGAGGTCCCCCTCAGTGTCCGACATGAGCCAATCAAGACGAGACGCGAGATTTGAAATTCGCACGTGTGTGCACCAGTTAACCAATCATGTAATGCAAATTAACCTGCGACTAGAACAAAGGACTGCCTGTATATAAGCAGCTGTGAGTCAGAGCTTGGGGCCCTTGTCGGATTCCCCTGCGTTGGGTGAGACCTGGGTCCTAGCTCGAGCTAGCAATAAAACCCCCTTTTGTTCTTGCATTGCCATGGACGTCTTATTCTCTCAGCTTTGGGGACTCAGACTCTGGGCATAACATTTGGGGGCTCATCTGGGATCCCTTTAACTGGGAAGAATAACACTCTCCCAGAAGAAGGGGTTTCCTCAGTAGGAGGAAAGATATCTGAACACTGGTGTTAGTACTGGTTAAGTCCAGAGTGAGACTGAGGCTCGGCATCGTGCTGGGGAGGTGGCTGGCTCTGGGTACTGGTTAAGTCCAGCATGAGACCGAGGCCCAGCATCGTGCTGGGGAGGCAGCTGGTTCTGTGAATATCCTGCAGGTAAGATACTATATTGAGAGAAAGACTTGATATTGTGTATGTGTATATTGTGCTATCGGTGGCTAATTGTGTCTACTGTCTGTTCATCGTGTTTGTGTGAGTGCCGGCACCGTATTTGTTCTTTGTTCTCTGTGTGTTCATCTGGTTTCCATGTCCTTTTCCGTGATCATGGGACAAACAACTTCAACTCCTTTGTCTCTGATTCTCTGATGACTGACCACTTTTCTGATTTTAAGTCTAGAGCACAGAATCTATCATTGTTAGTGAAGAAAAGCAAGTTAACAACTTTTTGTTCTGCCGAGTGGCCTACTTTTGATGTCGGCTGGCCACAAGAGGGCACCTTCAGCCTGCCCACTATCCGAGTGGTCAGGGAGAAGGTGCTCGCCCCCAGCCCTTATGGACACCCTGACCAAACTCTGTATATTTTGGTCTGGCAGGATTTGGTAGAAAACCCTCCAGCCTGGCTAAAGCCTTTTGTTCCTCAGTCCCTTCCCTCTCTTTCTTCCCCTTCCCCTACTCCCTCACTTCCACAGGTGCTAGTCGTGGAAGCTGAAGCATCTAAAGAAAAAGGGGACAAGGAGTGCAATGGCCATGGGAAGCCAGTATCCCAGGAATCCTCAATATATCCTAGCTTAATTGATCTGGAGACTGATCTCTCCCCGCCCCCCTATGCGGACCCACTTTTACCCCCACAGGTTCCTCAGGTCTCTTCCGGAGGGACTCGAAGAGACGCTGAGACTTCGGCTCCAACTCGGGAAGGAGGCCCCGCCCAAGGGACTCAGGGGAGAACAAGGGGCGTTGCCAACATGGTGGAGGACGACTACCCGGAAGTCCCCTTCTCCACAGTCCAGGCATTTCCTGTTCGGGTGGGGCCTGCTCACGGGGACAGCGAGTGCACGTACCAGTACTGGCTGTTCTCCACTAGTGATCTTTATAACTGGAAAACTCAAACTCCCTCCTTCTCTGAAAAACCTCAGGGCCTCATTGACCTTCTAGAATCTATTCTTTTTACCCATAACCCCACCTGGGATGACTGTCAACAGCTGCTACAGGAGGAATGCGAACAGATCTTATCAGAAGCACGGAAAAATGTACCAGGGGTAGATGGGAGACCTACCACACAGCCCAACTTGATTGATGAGGGATTCCCCTTGACACGGCCTCAATGGGACTTTGAGCGTGCTGATGGTAGGGAGCGTCTCCGAGTGTACCGCCAGACACTCATGGCCGGTCTCCAAGCAGCCGCCAGGAGGCCAACCAATCTGGCTAAGGTAAATCTGGTTAGGCAGGAGCCAAATGAGAGCCCGGCAGCCTTCCTTGAGAGGTTAATGGAAGCCTTTAGACAGTATACCCCCATGGACCCACAGGCTGAAGAGTCACATGCGGCAGTTATGCTAGCGTTTGTAAATCAGGCAGCCCCAGATATTAGGAGGAAATTACAGAAAATAGAGAGGCTGGGAGAACAGTCTCTGCAGGACCTGGTGAGAGCGGCAGAGAGGGTTTTAAATCATAGAGAGACTCCAGAGGAACGAGAAGAATGTATTAGACGGGAAGAGAGGGAATTTAGGGCTGAAGAGAACCATAGGAACCAGAAAGAATTAGCTCGGATATTCTTTGCAGGGATGGAACAGGGAGCAAGTCCACGGACAGCAAAGGAGGGCAGGACGAAGGATGAAGGGAGGCTTATCAGACAAGGACTTAAGAAGGACCAATGTGCATTTTGTAAGGAGTTAGGACACTGGAAGAACAAATGCCCCAAGAGAAACTTAGGGGAAAGGCCCACCAGGAAGGAAGGGCCCTCTGGGGGGGCCCAAGTCCTATATGCAGGGGAAGATAGCGATTAGGGGGGTCGGGGCCTGGCTCCTCTCCCCGAGTCCTGGGTAACTATACATGTGGAGGGGAAACCGGTCGGCTTCATGGTGGACACGGGAGCTCAATATTCCATTCTTAACTGGAAAGACAGACCAATGTCTAAAAAGACCAGTTGGGTACAAGGGGCCACGGGGACTAAACAGTATGGATGGACTACTAAATGTCAAGTGAACTTGGGGCCCCAACGGGTATCCCACTCTTTCCTTGTGATACCAGAACGCCCAGCCCCCTTGCTGGGGAGAGACTTACTATCGAAGGTCAGTGCCCAAATTCACTTTGAACACGGAGGGATATCAGTTATGGACGGGGCAGGACATTCCATACAAGTCTTGTCCCTGATGCTAGGCGATGAATACAGACTGTATCAGCCAAAACCTCCCATGGCCATCGACCCGAAAGTGCAACCTTGTGTCCAGAGGTACCCTCTGGCTTGGGCAAAAACCGCGGGGGTAGGACTAGCCAAGCAGAGACACCCCCCCCCCATTATTGTTGAATTAAAATCGAATGCCACCCCTATACGGGTGAGACAATACCCCCTGAGCCTGGAAGCCCGGCGAGGAATCGCGCCTCATATACAACGGCTCCTAGAGGCAGGAATTCTCAGGAAGTGCCGGTCTCCATGGAATACTCCCTTGTTACCTGTGAAAAAGCCAGGGGGAACTGATTTCAGGCCAGTCCAAGATCTTCATGAGGTTAACAAATGGGTGAGCGATATACATCCGATAGTTCCAAACCCGTACACCCTCCTGAGCAACCTACCACCTGATTATGTTTGGTATACCGTCCTAGATTTAAAGGATGCCTTTTTCAGCTTGCCTCTGGCCCCTCCAAGCCAAGAGATCTTCACTTTTGAATGGGCTGAGGAGGACAGCCACACACCAGGACAGCTGACTTGGACGTGACTCCCACAGGGCTTCAAAAATTCACCAACACTATTTAATGAAGCCCTAGGTGAAGATCTCCGTGAGTACCGGGCTGACCACCCCAATATTGTCTTGTTGCAATATGTGGATGACCTTATGCTAGCTGCAACCACCGAGGAGGCATGCCTAGAAGCGACAGGTGATCTCCTCCTAACTTTGGGGACATTGGGATACCGGGCTAGTGCCAAGAAAGCCCAAATCGCCAAACAAGAGGTCATTTACTTAGGGTATAAGATAAAACAAGGGCGAAGATGGCTGACGCAGGCCATGAAGGAGGCCATTTTGCAGACCCCTGAGCCAGCAACTCCTCGGCAGGTGAGAGAATTTCTTGGGACTGTTGGATACTGCAGGCTATGGATCTTGGGGGTTGCTGAAAAGGCCTGGCCACTATATGAGGGAAGTAGGGAAAGTAAAGACTGGACTTGGAGTGAGCCAATGAAATGGGCATTTCAGGAACTCCAGCAGGCTCTGCTGGAAGCCCCAGCCCTTGCTCTCCCTGACCCGTCCAAACCCTTCCAACTGTTTGTAGATGAAAAACGGGGAGTGGCGAAGGGAGTTTTGACACAGCAATGGGGGCCTTGGAGGAGACCTGTAGCCTACCTCTCCAAGAGACTGGATCCAGTGGCTGCGGGATGGCCACCCTGCCTCCGAATCATTGCCGCCGCTGCCCTCCTGGTCCGTGATGCCGACAAGTTAACTTATGGACAGTGGCTACTGGTCTTCACTCCCCATGCCATCGAAGGAATTCTCAAGCAGCCACCGGGTAAGTGGATCTCTAATACCCGCTTGACCCATTACCAGGCCTTGTTGCTAGACGCCCCCCAGATACACTTTCAGACACCCTGCTTCCTGAACCCGGCCACTCTCCTGCCCGATCCAGAGAAGGACAGCCCCCTCCACGATTGTGGTGAGATATTGGCCTATGTAGAGGCCATAAGGAAAGACTTAAAAGATGTTCCCTTAAGTGACAGTGAACTGGTGTGGTTCACAGATGGGAGGAGTTTTGTAGAAAATGGACAGAGGAGGGCAGGGGCGGCAATCGTTGATGGCTCTGGAGAGGTCATCTGGGCTGAAGCTCTACCCCCTGGAATGTCCGCTCAGAAAGCGGAATTAATAGCCTTAATACAGGCCCTGGAAAAGGCAGAAGGAAAGAGGATAACTATTTATACCAACAGCCAGTATGCATTTGGCACAGTACACATCCAGGGCCCAATATATAAAGAGTGGGGGTTTTTGACGGCAGAGGGAAAAGAAGTTAAGAACCTGCCTGAGATCCGCAAACTCTTGGCAGCAGTCCAACGGCCCCGAGCGGTGTCAATAGTGCATGTCCCAGGACATCAAAAAGGAGAAGATATCAGGGCTTGAGGCAACCGTGCCGCTGATATGGCGGCCCAGGAGGTGGCTACCAGAGATTACAAAACCCCCATATTGACTGTGGGACTACCACCCCTGGGAATGGGGACCTTGCCCCCCGACCCCAGAGTATTCCTCATCTGATCTTGATTGGATTCAAGAAAGTATCAACTGTCCGGGAGACGAAGACGGATGGTACTGGGACCAAGATGACAACTTTTTGCTTCCAGCTAACCTGGGGCGATACCTCTGTACCCACCTTCACCTGACCACCCATTTAGGAGAAAAAAAGACTCTAGCACTCCTACAAACAGCACGTTTGCAGTTTCCCCGACAACAAGCAACTATATGAGACATAATCCAGGCCTGCAAGGCATGCCAGATGATGAAGCCGGGAAAAGGACAGCATGCAGGAATGAGGTACCGGGGGGAGAGGCTAGGACAACACTGGGAGATAGATTTCACCCAGGTAAGGCCAGGCAAGTATGGATACCGTTATCTGTTGGTTCTAGTTGATACCTTTTCTGGGTGGGTGGAAGCGTACCCTACCAAGGGAGAAACAGCTATGATAGTAGCCAAAAAGATCCTCGAAGAAATAGTACCTAGGTTTGGGCTGCTGGTGACTATTGGCTCTGATAATGGACCTGCTTTTGTGAGTCAAATTGTTCAGGGACTAGCCTTGGCTCTGGGGACTAAATGGAAGCTACATTGTGAGTACAGTCCCCAGAGTTCAGGACAGGTAGAGAGAATGAATTGGACTGTAAAAGAAACGTTGGCAAAACTGGCGATAGAGACTGGTGGGGACTGGGTGACTCTCCTTCCTTTCGCTCTCTTCTGTGCTTGCAACAACCCCTATAAGCTAAATTTAACCCCTTTTGAAATTATGCATGGGAGGCCTCCTCCCATATGTCCTATCTTTGAGGGAAAGAAACACCGCCCCCCCTTCCTTGAGACAGTTCCAAGATGCCTTGATGGCTTTGGGAAAAGTACATACACATGTCTGGAAGTTGATTAGGGCAATTCATTAAGGTCAAAATAAAGGAACCATCCCATCACATAATATTGGGTCAGGGGACTGGGTCTGGGTCAGGAGGCACCAATCCAAGGCACTGGAGCCTAGATGGAAGGGTCCTTATGTTGTTCTTCTTACCACCCCCACTGCCTTGAAGGTTGATGGCATTGGACCTTGGGTGCACTGCAATCACATGCACCAAGCCACTCCGGAAGAACAGGAAAAAGCCAAACTAGAATGGAAGGCGGCGCCACATCCTTCAAAGCCCTTCAAGATAAAGCTCATCCCCCGGCTAGATCCAAACAAGTCACCCTGACCTTCCTGTTGGTAACCATCCTCCTTGACCCTGGAGCCACCAACGGAAACCCATACCAGCTGGCCAAAATTGCCTGGAAACTTCAAAATGGACTGACACGAGAAGTGCTCAACTCAACTACGGAAGTGCATCCTCCAAACACCTGGTGGCCAGACCTGTACTTTGACCTAAAACCGGTGGTGGGAGTAACTTGGGCAAGGAGTTACATCCGAAAGCACAGTAGGTTCTGGGCATGTCCAGGCCACCAGAGAAATAACTGGAAGACTTGTGGGGTGTACAGGATTACTTCTGTAAATCTTGGGACTGTGTGACTTCTGTTGACAGGAGGGGACTCTGGGAGGTTGGAAATCGGGACTTACTTAACTTCTCATGGGCAAAGCCCACCCCTGAGGCCGTGGATACATGGTGTGAAGAGAGCTGTAATTATGCCCAAGTTAGAATAAGGTTCAACCGGGAAAAAGCAAAGAAAGAGAGGACATGGGCTTCCGGCTTGTCCTGGGGAATACAAATGTCGGACTGTGGGGATTGGAGATACTGCGGAGGAATTATAATTATAAGTCAGATCATAGAGCCGACGCAGGTATACAGTATAGGTCCCAACCCAGTCGAGAGAGTTGATGCAACCTTGAGCCTGACCACACCAAAACCTTTCACTCCTCCTGGCCCCCTGGTCCCTGTCTGCAACCTCGGAAACTCTGACCCATTATGGAAGCTAGTAAGGCAGCCTATACCACCTTAAATCAAACCAATCCAGAAGCAACTAGATCCTGCTGGCTTTGCTATAACCTATACCCCCCTTATTATGAAAAAGTGGGTTTCAACCCCTCTTATAGCTTGGCTGACACTATAGATCCTCCGCAATGCCACTGGGGAGAGCGAAGAGTTGGCCTTACAATGAGAGAGGGATGGGGAAAAGGACTCTGTGTGGGCAAGGTTCCACTAGAAAAATCCTCCTTATGCTCCCACACCACTGAACTCTCAGAGTTAAATGAGACTAAATGGGTTGTCCCAGAGACAGGGGGCTGGTGGGTCTGCTCACATACCGGCCTGACCCCTTGTTTGCATATCTCGGTATTCAGTCCTAAAGAAGAATTCTGCATCTTGGTGGCAGTTGTGTCAAAAATTCTATACCACTCCGAAAAGGTGGTATATGATTATTAGGCCCAGGGAACACCAGATCAGTTAACAAACAACAGGGTCAAAAGGGAGCCTATTACAGCCATCACCCTAGCGACCATGTTCGGCCTTGGAGTTGCCGGAGCAGGAACTGGATTAGCGGCCTTGTCCCTCCAAGATCAGGGATTTACTTCATTTCGGGCAGCCATAGATGAAGACATCACCCGCATAGAAGAGTCAATTAGTCATCTAGAAAAATCTCTGACCTCCCTGTCCGAAGTAGTCTTGCAGAACAGAAGGGGATTAGATCTGATTTTCCTGCAGCAGGGGGAGCTTTGCGCAGCCATGGGGGAGGAATGCTGTTTCTACGCAGACCACACCGGGGTAGTAAGAGAATCTATGGCAAAAGTAAGAGAAGGGCTAGCTCAACGGAAAAAAAGAGCAGGAGGCCCAACAGGGATGGTTTGAATCTTGGTTCCAACAATCTCCGTGGCTAACAACATTGATTTCCACCCTGGTGGGGCCTCTTATGGTGCTTTTACTAATACTCACTTTTGGCCCATGTATCCTAAACAGACTTGTGACTTTTATAAAAGAACATGTTAATACAGTCCAGCTGTTCATACTTAGGCAGCAGTATCAGGCTGTGCCCCAGCAAAAAGAGGAAGATTCCTCTATATGATCAAAAGACAGGGTGGGGGAATGTTAGGGCCTCACAAGAGCCATGACAGGCTTAGATACATTGGGCCAAAAATACCAGAGTCATGTTTCTGGGACTTCCGGATAGCCCTAGCCAATCAGGGAGGTCCCCCTCAGTGTCCAACATGAGCCAATCAAGACGAGACACGAGATTTGAAATTCGTACTCGCATGCACCAGTTAACCAATCATGTAATGCCAATTAACCCGCAACTAGAACACAGGACTGCCTGTATATAAGCAGCTGTGAGTCAGAGCTTGGGGCCCTTGTTGGATTCCCCTGCGTTGGGTGAGACCTGGGTCCTAGCTCGAGCTAGCAATAAAACCCCTTTTTGTTCTTGCATTGCCGTGGACGTCTTATTCTCTCAGCTTTGGGGACTCGGACTCTGGGCATAACAATTTTCCCAACCACCAGTCTTTGCTCCCACCACAACGTACATGCACATATCTAATCATTGTATCCTCTGAAAATAAATGTATAAAAAATTTGGAAAAGGTCATTATATAGTGTTTATATAATATAGATTATACTATGCACAACTGAGGCATGAAACATTCTTTTAGCTGTTGTCCCTTTTTGTTGTTGTTCTTTTGTGGTCTTCAAAACTTTGAATATTGCTTTTTTTTTTTTTTTAATTGTGTTCATAGGCTGATTTTCCTGAAGTTCCAAAAATCCAACCATGTATCCCTGAAAGAATAATTGTCTTACTCTATCCATTCCCTGTATTTAGGATGAAAACATCATTGGTATTCTAATAGAATGAGGATAATCAGCAAACCTGCTGGCACTGAGGGGGACCAAAGCTTAATTCTTTACTTTCATGACTTGCTTACAGGATAGATGACCTAGTACAAATTATTTTCAAAATAGGAAAAACTATTCTACTATTCCAACTAGTTTTTCCTGAGAGTACACCCCTCCCCCAGTTACTGAATCTTTGTTTATTTCTAGGTTTAATCCTCTTCAATGGACAATGTTCCTGGCAATGCCAGCATGTCTTGTATCTAAGTCTGGCTTTGTAAAGACTAGTGTCAAAATTGGATTTCTGTAGAACATTCAATGACTTTTCTTTAAAAAGAGAATTATCATTTCTTCAAACATTTTTGGATATGGCTGTGTCTGTGTGTTCACTTAAAATCTTAATAATTTTAAGAGGTCTAAAATTAAAATGACAATGAACTGAAAAGGGGCAGATAATTGTCAAATTGTATTCTCTCACCCACTCACTTGGAAAAGGCTTAAAGCAGAACACCTCTGAGGAGCCACCCATTTGTATTTCCTTTGTTTCTTTTCATTCTGGCTAGTTAAGTTAGTATGCCTGCTTACACACATGCACACAGTCTCTGGATCCCTTTTGTATGCAAAGCTGAAATTATCTTAAAAATAAATTTAGGAGGATTGAGATTTGAAATAGAGAGCCAAGAGGAAGTGCAAAGATGGAAAAACATATATTCACCCATGCTGAAGGTCAGATGTTGAAGCAGATAAAAAATTAAATGGGCGCAGATTTCATGTATATAAGATAGATTGTATTGTAGATGAAAGTTATGGTAATTATAGTGCGAGAAGACGAACTGGTAGGAGGGATTTGGGGTATATTTTGCATTTCAGAATCTTAAAGTATCTTTGTGAAAGCCTTTTTCTGAGTCAGGTTTGGACTGAGTCATTGCCAAACAATGGGTCTCTATGCTAACAAGCTAGCTGATTATCACAGAATCCACAGACACAATGTAAAGTTAGTATCAGTACATGGTTACCTGCATTAGTAGCAAACAGTTGAAAATCAAACCCAACTTTATATTTTAAGTATCTCACACTTTTTCTTTTGATTAACTGAGAGTGTGCTCTTTATTAATAGCTTAAACTATCCATAGTCTCCCTGAAGAGAAATCCAATCTCTACAAAATTATTTAACTATTAGTTTTAAAGCAAAGTTTCTATTGCCTAAGCATGAGATCTCAGCTAGAACTTTATTTCATAAATATATATATGCTAATTAAGAATCTTAAAATGTACTAATAGGTACTGCATTCATATAAATACAATTACTGCTCTTACTATTACTATTTCTGGCTAACATATATTGAGTTTTTATGTGCTATTTACTATTATCACTTTATAAATCATCTCATTTTTTATTCTCAACAAACCTCTCTGGTATCCTTACCCACGCATTTTACAGAAAGTAGAAGCTAATGGAGGTAGCTTAACATCAATGAACAAATGGCAGAGCTGAAATTTTGATTCAGTTTTGATTATGCTCTTCCAGCCTTTATACCAGGAAACAGGAAATCTTTGTAACTTTCATCCCAGATTCATGCTATCTGGCCAGCTGGTAGAGTGATATAGAGAAGTAAAATCTTTGACAAAATTGAGAAGATTGAGAGCAGATGTGTACAGGAGTTTTATACTATAGGACTAAGTCTTGGGGCATACTTATCAATGATAGGGGAGACTAGATGAGAATCACCTTTAGATGAGGCAGACATGGGCATATACCTGCCCATATGCATACACTGTCTTGAACAATATGGTAGGAAGACATATATATAGCAGAAGGAAAGACATCAGCAAATTAATGAAATGGAGCTTAGCTTTCATTCTATTGGGAAGAACAGTCATATGTTACCTAGTCTGGTGATCAAAGTCACTCGACTCTGTCTCTTCACGAGATCCCATTTCCTCTCAGATGAACTACACCTGGTTATTATCAGTGTTAAAATTTCACTGGGTATCCCTCTACTAAAATTCTTCCTCATTCTTTACCCTTTCATCTGAATTATCTTCCTAGTCTTTTAGAAAAACACTCAACCTCCTTTAGAAACTTCTCATCTTTTTTTCTCGTTACAAATCTTTGCCTTCACTCAACATTGTATCTCTATTTCCAGGGCTCAGAGGGGCAACTGTGGTAATTATAAGAAGTTAGATTCAAGTCCTTGTCTACAGAGTTAAAAATCGTCTCCCTAGCAGCTGCAGCAGCAGAGGGTGTTATCAGCTTGGCTCTGGATTTGTGTATTTCATGGGTTATGACTATAACTTTAGATTTCCAAAATACTGAGAATGGCTTCACTACACAGAATGATGAGGAGATTTTTATTAATATTAATGAACAAATACAGAGCAATGAAGGAATTAATTATATAGAGAATATGCAACCTTATTAGACTGAAGAACAGAAAAGTTCAATAAATTTATTGTAAACTCTAAGATTAAAAAAAGCAATTTTCAAGGTCTAGAATTAAGCCACATTATTTAGGATTCAGTCTTGCTCAGAAAATCAAGGAGATATTGCACTTTTTTTCAATATACCCTTTGTCATTAGTTTCAAGCAGAAGGAATGGATTAAGAAAAAGAGAGAGAAAGAAAGATCCACTGATTTAGGTGCATAAAAATAAAGAAATACTTGTAAAATTAGGTATAATTTATTTAAAGAATAGGTAAATTAGAAAGTTATGAAAGGAAAAGAGATGTACCCAAATTAGTCTCCTGATTCTCCCTTTATTCCCCCCTCTCTTCTCTCTTTATTTCTTTTACTTTTTAATATTTTAACTGTTCATTTTCATTTTATTTTGAAATACTTCAGAATTACAGAAAAGTTTCAGAAATAGAACAAACAATTCTCACATATTCATTACTCAGATTCCTCAAATGTTATTTTACTACATCAATTTCCATTCTTTGTCTCTGAATGACTTAAGTTGCTAAAAAATAAAAGGAAAAAAAAAATAAAGTTCCTGATATAATGCCCTTTTAACCATAGATACTTTAGCATATATTTCTTTAAAACCAATATCTTTTCCACAGAAAAGCACAACTATTAGAATCATGAAGATGATATTGATAAAAATTATTATGATTTAGTTACCTTATTCAGACATCATGAATTGTTCTACTAATGTTCTATAGAGCAAAAGAAGAAAATTTTTTCTGATCTGTTATCACCTTTTTCATTTACTTATATTATCCCTTTAATCTACTTTAATCCTAGCCTGTATTCCATGATTTTAACATTTGAAGAATATAAACCTGTTATTTTCCAGAATATCCTCATCCCCTCTTAAACCCATCCTATTCGCTTTTGCCTCCACCACTCCACCTGCTCTTCTCAAGTGCACCAATGACCCCCATGCTATGTGTTATGGTCTGTTCTTTGCTCTCATCTTGTGTAACCTAATTCAACATTGGACTCAGTAGATCACTCACTGCTGCTGCTGCTGCTGCTAAGTCTCTTCAGTCATGTCTGACTCTATGCAACCCCATAGATGGCAGCCCACCAGGCTCCCCTGTCCCTGGGATTCTTCAGGCAAGAACACTGGAGTGGGTTGCCATTTCCTTCTCCAATGCATGAAAGTGAAAAGTGAAAGTGAAGCCGCTCAGTCCTGTCTGACTCTTAGCGACCCCAGGGACTGCAGCCTACCAGGCTCCTCCCATGGGATTCTCCTTGAAATTTTCTTCTCCTGGCTTCAGTGACACCACATTCCCCTAGATTTCCTTCTCCATCACAGGCCATTTCTTCTTAGCTTCCTTTTCTGCTTCTTCCTACATCCCTGACCTTGGATGCTCCTCAGACCTACTCTTTTCTCTAACTCTACGTATTCTCTTGGTTTTAAACAGCCTGTATAATTTGCAACAACCAAATTTTTATCTTCCACTTGGACCTGTCATCTGAATCCCAGAACTGTATGTTTCCATCTGTGGCCAATTGTCATTTTAGACTTAAAATATTTGAAATCAAATTTGTGATGTTGCCCACCCTCCCTTGTAAACCTGCTTTCTTCAGTCTTCCCAGTCTCTGTAAATAACCTTAATTTTTCCAGTAAACAGACTAGACACTTGAGTCACTTCTCTAATTAATCAAACCAAAAAACCTGAGTCATACTTCTCTCTTACTCTCATACTGTACCCCAAAACTGTCAAATATCTTATCTGCTTGACCATTAACATATATGCAAGACCTCAACTGAGGTTGTCATCTCAATTCCAAGTATAATGTTCTCTTATTGGAGAAGATCCTGATACTGGGAAAGCCTCAAGACAAAAGGAGAAGGGGGCAGCAGAGGATGAGATGATTGGATAGCATCACTGACTCAATGGACATGATTTTGAGCAAACTCCAAGAGATAGTAAAGGACAAGGAAGCCACTTGTGCTGAAGTCCATGGAGTCTAAAGGAGTTGAACATGACTTAGAGAATGAACAATAATAACAACAATCTGGATAACTGTAGTAATTTCTGAACCTTTCTCCCTGTTTCTACCACTGCTCCCTATTCTATTTTCAATAAGGCAACAAGATTTAGACTCAATAAGGCAACAAGAGTGCTCCTTTTACAGGGTAAAGCAGATCATGTTATTTCTAATCAAATCCCTCCAAAATTTCCTCTTCTCCTTCAGAGTAAAAGCCAAAGAAGTTACGAGTGCTCTATTAAAACTCCGTTTACTTCCTTCCCCTCACTTTTATGTCTGTCCTCACCTTCGGCTCTCTTTCTCCTTCTGCTCTGTGGACACTGGCTTCTTTCTTTGTTGCTCCTTAGCATACCAGCCACTACTATGAACAGTCTTAGCAACTGCTGTGTCCATCTACCTGGTAGTTTCCTCAGCAGATATCTACACAGTTTACCATTTCATCTCCTTCAGGCCTTTATTTAAATACCAATAGGAAATGACAATCCACTCCAGTGTTCTTGCCTGGAGAATCCCAGGGATGGGGGAGCCTGGTGGGCTGCCGTCTATGGCGTCGCACAGAGTCGGACATGACTGAAGCAACGTAGCAGTAGCAGCAGCAGCGAGGCATCAAAATTAGCAACAAAGCTGCCCATTCAATTTAATACTGCATATTAGATATCTGTAGCTCCTCTTCATTTTATTCTACTGGATTTATTGCTACCTAACATACTATATGTTATACTTTTGTCTTTTACTGTTGGTTTCTTTCCACTAGGATTTCCATTAGGATGTAGGCTCCAATTTTTAATCTTTTATTTACTGCTATAATCCTGGATCTGATGAAAATTAGGTATTCTATAAATATTTGAGGAAAGAAAAGATAGATAAAATATCTCTGTTTCTTCTGGTCTCCTGGATTCTTCCCTCACCAACGGAATTTAGTTTTATCTTCATTTTGCAGCCAGCATAGTGTTAAATTTCGTCTAAACTGAAGATCAGATCATTAAAAAGAAAATCCGATCAATTTCACTTTTCTCTCCAAAATTTTTCCTTTGTCTTCATAGCAAATTTCAAAGTCATCGAGATATATAAGGCTCAGCAGAATCTGCTCTTTCATCCTACTCCTCCTTGCACACTTTTGCTATTCCTGGTGAACACTGCTGCTATGCTGCTAAGTCACTCCAGTCATGTCCGACTCTGCGTGACTCCATAGACAGAAGCCCACCAGGTTCCCCCATCCCTGGGATTCTCCAGACAAGAACACTTGAGTGGGTTGCCATCTCCTTCTCCAATGCATGAAAGTGAAAAGTGAAAGTGAAGTCGCTCAGTCGTGTCCAACTCTTAGGGACCCCATGGACTGCAGCCTACCAGGCTTCTCTGTCCATGGGATTTTCCAGGCAAGAATACTGGAGTGGGGTGCCATCACCTTCTAAGCAAATAAAAGGAGAGAAGTGAAAGTAAGTGAAGAAAGGAGGAAAAAAAGGAAGAAGGGAGAGAAGGAGAAAGGAAAGAAGAGACTTTTCAATGCTTGCACCTCCCCACTGACACTCTGTCTTATTTTGGTTCTATTTTCACTTATCATCACATAGCTCTATCTCTTTTTTATTGTTGTTCAGTTGTCCAGTCATGTCTGATTATTTGTGACCCCACGGGCTGCAGGGTGCCAGGCCTCCCTGTCCCTCACCATCTCCTGGAGTTTGTGCAAGTTCATGTCCATTCCATTGGTGATGCCATCCAGCCATCTTATCCTCTGTTGCCCCCTTCCCTTGCCCTAAATCTTTCCTAGCATCAGGGACTTTTCCAATGAGTCAGCTGGTGACCAAAATACTTGAGCTTCAGTTTCAGCATCAATCCTTCCAGTGAGTATTCATGGTTGACTTCCTTTAGGATTGACTTCATTGATCTCCTTGAATTCCAAAGGACTCACAGGAGTCTTCTCCAGCACCACAGTATCAATTTCCTCCTTTCATCTATCTCTCTATTCATCACTTTTATAATCTTCATTTATTTGTCTAACTACCATTTACAGCCTGTTTTCTACAAAAAATGTGAACTTTTGTGAGGTTAAAAACATTCTAGGGAGAGTTCCAGGTACATACAAGACACTCATTAACAATAACTGCTTTAAGTTTCATAAAAGCCTTTTATGTTTCTTTAATAATAATTTAAAAACCATTAATTATTTTTTTAATTAGAAACAATATTTAAAAATTTTTATATAAGTATAATTTATTTACACTGTTGTTTTTGTTTCAGTTCAGTTCAGTTCAGTCACTCAGTCGTGTCTGACTCTTTGCAACCCCATGAATTGCAGCACGCCAGGCCTCCCTGTCCATCACCAACTACTGGAGTTCACTCAGACTCACGTCCATCGAGTCAGTGATGCCATCCAGCCATCTCATCCTGGGTCGTCCCCTTCTCCTCCTGCCCTCAATCCCTCTCAGTATCAGAGTCTTTTCCAATGAGTCAACTCTTCACATGAGGTGGCCAAAGTACTGGAGNTCTCCTCTTTCACTTTCATCAAGAGGCTTTTTAGTTCCTCTTCACTTTCTGCCATAAGGGTGGTGTCATCCACATATCTGAGGTTATTGATATTTCTCCTGGCAATCTTGATTCCAGCTTCTGCTCTTCCAGCCCAGCGTTTCTCATGATGTACTCTGCATATAAGTTAAGTAAGCAGGGAATCAATATACAGCCTTGATGTACTCCTTTTCCTATTTGGAACCAGTCTGTTGTTCCATGTCCATTTCTAACTGTTGCTTCCTGACCTGCATACAGATGTCTCAAGAGGCAAGTCAGGTGGTCTGGTATTCCCATCCCTTTCAGAATTTTCCACAGTTTATTGTGATCCACACAGTCAAAGGCTTTGGCATAGCCAATAAAGCAGAAATAGATGTTTTTCTGGAACTCTCTTGCTTTTTCCATGATCCAGCAGATGTTGGCAATTTGTCTCTGGTTGTCTGCCTTTTCTAAAATCAGTGTTCTAAAATTTGGTGTTGACCATCTGGTGATGTCCACATATATTAGTGCGTTTATATGAATTCCAAACCCTTAATTCATTCCTCCTCCATTTATTTCCCCTTTGATAACTCTAACTGTATTCTCTATGTCTATGTACATGCATGTTAAGTCACTTCAGTTATGTCCTTCTCTTTATGACCCTACAGACCATAGCCTGCCAGGCTCTTCAGTCCATGAGATTCTCCAAGCAGGAATACTGGATTAGGTTGCCTTGCCCTCCTCCAGAAGATCTTCCCTTCTGTGACAATGAGTCTATTTAAATGTGCTGCAGGAACTTCCTTGGTTGTCTAAACTCTTGGTTAAGAGTTTGTCTGCCAATATGGGGGACAGAGGCTTGACTTCTGGTCTGGGAAGTTCCTGCATTCCTTGGAGCAACAAAGATTGAGTGCCACAACATGCCTAGAACTGTGCTCTGCAGCGTGAGAGGCCACTGCAATGAGAAGCCTGCACACCACAGCTAGAGGGTGGCCCCTACTCACCACAACTAGAGAAAGCCTGAGAGCAGCCACAAAGACCCAGCACAGCCAATAAATAAATAAATAAATCAGATAAAAAAATTAAATTTGCTGCATTTGTACACACTAACAACAGGAGAACAGAAAGAGGAATTAAGGAAGCAGCTCCATTTATCATCACATTAAAAATAAAATAAAATACCTAGGAATATACCTTTATAATGATGCAAAAGACTGGTACTCCCAAAACTACACCATGCTGGCAAAAACAACCTGTGGGTGACAAAAACCAGATAGAAAGCTATACTGTGATCTTGGGTTGGAAGAATCGATATGGTCAAAATGACTATGTTACCAAGGTAACCTACAGATTTAATGAAAGAAAGAAAAGAAAGTGAAGTCGCACAGTTGTGTCCAACTTTTTACAACCCCATGGACTGTAGCCTACCACGCTCATCCATCCATGGGATTTTCCAGGCAAGAGTACTGGAGTGGGTTGCCATTTCCTTCTCCAGGGGATCTTCCAGACCCAGGGACCAAACCAGCGTCTCCCACATTGTAGGCAGATGCTTTACCATCTGAGCCACCAGGGAAGTCACTGATTTAATGAAATTCCTATCAAAGTACAAGTGGCATTTTTTCAAAGAACTAGAGCAATTTTTTTTTAATTTGTATAGAAACTCAAAAGACCATGATTAGCCAAAGCAATCTTGAGAAAGAAAAAATGGGTCTGGTGGAGTCAGGCTCCTTGACTTCAGATTATGCTACAAAGCTACAGTAATCAAAACAGTATGACACTGGCACAAAAACAGAAATATAAATCAATGGAACAAGACAGAAAGCCCAGAAGTAAATCCACAATCCTATGGTCAATTAATCCATGAAAAAAGAAGAAAAATAAACAATGGAGAAGGCAATCACTTCAATAAATGGTGCTGAGAAAACTGGACAGCTCCATGTTAAAAAAAAAATTAGAATATACTCTAACACCATATACAAAAATAAACTGAAAGTGGACTAAACACCTAAATGCAAGATTAGATACTATAAAACTCCAGGGGGAAACATAGGCAGAATACTCTTTGATATAAATCATAGTAATATCTTTTTGGATCTGTCTCCTAGGCTAATGTAAATAAAAACAAACAAAAAAATAGGATCTAATTAAACTTAAAAGCTTCTGCACAGTAAAGGAAACCAAAAAACAAAACAAATCAACCACAACAACAAAACAAACAAACAAAAATAAAACCTACAGAATGGGACAAATATTTGCAAATGTGACCAACAGGAGACAGCGCAATACTCCCCCAACAGAAATACCAACAAAAACAAAACCCAAACAACCCAATCAAAAAATAAGGAGAAGATCTAAATAAACATTTCTCCAAAAAAGACATACAGATGGGTAAAACAGCCCATGAAAAGATGCTCAACATCACTAATTATTAGAGAAATGCAAAACAAAACTACAATGAAGTATCACCTCACACTAGTCAGAGGGACCATCATCAAAAAATCTACAAATAATAAATGCTGGAGAAGCTGTAAAGAAAACAGAACCCTCTCACACTCCTTGTGGAAATGCAAATTGGGACAGCCACTATGGAGAGCAGTATGGAGGTTTCTTAAATAAAACTAGAGCTACCATATGATGCTGCAATCCCACTCCTGGGCTTATATCTAAAGAAAAGCATAATTAAAATATAATACATTCATATTCACAGCAGCACTATTCTCAGTAGTCAAGACATGGAAACAATGTAAATATCCATGGGCAGATGAATGGATAAAGAGAGAGATCTACCTATCTATCTACATATATATATATATATATATAGAGAGAGAGAGAGAGAGAGAGAGAGAAATAGAATATTAGCCACAATAAAACATTAACTATTCTTTTCCAATTTACTTTTAAAGTTTGTATTGTCCTTCATTTCTAGGATAAATCTGTTACTCAAGCAAGTTGCTAGTCTTGGACATTAGTTTTCTCTTCCTCCTCAAATTTCAGGTATTCAAAACAATGGCATAAATGTAAATAGTCAATTCTTTGTGCATATCTGTGTTACTTCCTTAGGACAGATCCTCATAATAATACAATTATTAGGCCAATATTTTTATGTATTTAAAATTTAAAAAGCTTTAAAATCTTTCCTAATAATTGAGATACTTGGTTTTTTTCAATAGTCATGTATGGCTGTGAGAGTTGGACTATAAAGAAAGCTGAGTGCCGAAGAATTGATGCTTTTGAACTGTAGTATTAGAGAAGACTCTTGAGAGTCCGTTGGACTGCAAGGAGATACAACCAGTCCATCCTAAATGAAATCAGTCCTGAATATTCATTAGAAGGACTGATGTTGAAGCTGAAACTCCAATACTTTGGCCACCTGATGTGAGGAACTGACTCATTGGAAAAGATCGTGATGCTGGGAAAGATCACAGGCAGGAGAAGGGGCTGACAGAGGATGAGATGGTTGGATGGCATCACCGACTCAATGGAGATGAGTTTGAGTAAACTCCAGGAGTTGGTGAGGGACAGGGAGGCCTGGCGTGCTGCAGTCCATGGGGTTACAAAGAGTTGGACATGCTTGAGCGACTGAACTGAACTGAACTGAATACTTGAGAAATTTATCTAAAAAATTACATTTCTATAAGCAGGGTTGATAATGATCCTTGTGCCACATCCTCACAAGTATTGTAATATCCCTTTANATGAGTTTGAGTAAACTCCAGGAGTTGGTGAGGGACAGGGAGGCCTGGCATGCTGCAGTCCATGGGGTTACAAAGAGTTGGACATGCTTGAGCGACTGAACTGAACTGAACTGAATACTTGAGAAATTTATCTAAAAAATTACATTTCTATAAGCAGGGTTGATAATGATCCTTGTGCCACATCCTCACAAGTATTGTAATATCCCTTTAAAAAAATATTTTTATTTTTAAAATATTTGTCTTATTAATATTAGTGTTGTTTCCTACGTTTCCTGATTATTGTTGTATATGAGTGTAATTTTGTGAATGACCTGTTTCTGCTCTTCCCATGTTTTTAAGCAGGATGTATGATTTTTCTTATTAACTTTCAAACAATTTACATTTTAAGAGCAATAACAATTTCATTTACATATTTAACTTTTTCTACAGTTAGTTGCATGCATTTAAATATTATTGTTATTTGAAGTTACAATTTTATTGTTATATTTATGTAGTCAAATTAATATATCCTTTTGTTTTAATGTCATATATGGAAAATATTTTTCTTCCACAATAACATATAAACCGAGGTATTTTTATTCATTTTTCTACAATGATACTTTAAATGCCATATTCTATTCTGTCATATTTATGGGCCATGGAGTTGCATCACAGTCAGTTCATTCACTCGCTTGTGTCCGACTCTTGAGACCCCATAGACTGCAGCACACCAGGCCTCCCTGTCCATCATCAGCTCCTAGAGTTTACTCAAACTCATGTCCACTGAGTCAGTGATGCCATCCAACCATCTCATCCTCTGTCATCCCCTTCTCCTCCTACCTTCAATCTTTCCCAGCATCAGGATCTTTTCCAATGAGAGTTCTTCACATCAGGTGGCCAAAGTAATGGAGTTTCAGCTTCAGCATCAGTCCTTCCAATGAATATTGAGGACTGATTTCCTTTATGACTGATTGGTTGGATCTCCTTGCTGTCCAAGAGTCTCTCAAGAGTCTTCTCCAACACCACAGTTCAAAAGCATCAACTCTTTGGTGCTCAGCTTTCTTCATAATCCAACTCTCACATCCAAACATGACTACCGGAAAGACCACAGCTTTGACTAAATGGATCTTTGTAGGCTAAGTAATGTCTCTGCATTTTAATATGCTGTCTAGGTTGGTCATAACTTTTCTTCCAAGGAGCAAGCGTCTTTTAATTTCATGGCTGCAGTCACCATCTGCAGTGATTTTGGAGCCCCCCCAAATAAAGTCTGTCACTGTTTCCACTGTTTCCCCGTCTCTTTGCCACGAAGTGACAGGACCAGATGCCATGACCTTAGTTTTCTGAATGTTGTGTTTTAAGCCAACTTTTTCACTTTCATCAAGAGGCTCTTTAGTTTTTCACATTCTGCCATAAGGATGGTGTCATTTGAATTGTCGGAGGTTATTGATATTTCTCCCGACAGTCTTGATTCCAGCTTGTGCTTCATCCAGCCCAGTGTTTCTCATGATGTACTTGGCATATAAGTTAAATAAGAAGGGTGACAATATACAGCCTTGATGTACTCCTTTCCCCATTTGGAACCAGTCTGTTGGTCCATGTCCAGTTCTAACTGTTGCTTCCTGACCTGCATACAGATTTCTCAAGAGGCAGGTCAGGTGGTCTGGTATTCCCATCTCTTTCAGAATTTTCCACAGTTTGTTGTGGTCCACACAGTCAAAGGCTTTGGCATAGTCAATAAAGCAGAAGTAGATGTTTTTCAGGAACTCTGTTGCTTTTTCCATGATCCAGTGAATGTTGGCAATTTGATCTCTGGTTTCTCTGCCTTTTCTAAATCCAGCTTGAACATCTGAAAGTTCGCGGTTCACATGGTGTTGCAGCCTGGCTTGGAGTATTTTGAGCATTACTTTACTCATGTGTGAGATGAATGCAATTGTGTAGTAGTCTGAGCATCTTTGGCATTACCTTTCTTTGGGATTGGAGGATTTAATTCATAATATCAACAATTTAGAAAGTAAGTAAAAAATTACCAAGGGTTAAATTTACTATTGATCAATATTTCTTTGAATGAATAATAAATGATTTAGTTGAGTTAAGTTCAGACCACATTAACCATAAAAGATGACCCCACCAAGTGGTCAAGTATAGGGATGGAGGGCAGATTTTTCCCTCAAATACTTCTCTAGGACCTATATTTCTGTGTTGGCTATGCATTGAGCTATATGAACATCACTGCTTAAATAATTTCTCTTTCTGTCTTAAAATAAAAATTGACTTAAGTCTAAATAGGTGTGCATAGAATGGTATTTGAAACTAAGATTATCTATTTTCATGTATTTAAACTATTGTCAGTTTTTCACTGTTGCAAATAATATTGTGACTTACAATCTTGTATACATTTTTCTTTATATCTTTAGCATTCCTGAAAGTAGGTCAAAATTTTGAAATATTCTTTAAGATCTGAAATATATATGTTGACCAATAGATGTCTAGAAAGATTACAACAATTTACATTTATATGAAATGTTTGATAATTTTTCTTAAGACAGGTAGGATTTAGACCATTATAAATGGAAGAAAAAATACTGCATGCTTAATGAGTAGTATGAACAGAGACACCAAAAAATGACAGTTAGAATATTCAGTGAAAGGCCTTTTAACTGGTAAAAAGTTCATCCACATGAATCTGGATTTATGTGAACAATTGATAGCTATTTTTTTTGTTAATACTCTGTGACTAGATTGGTTACTTACTACAGTTATAGTAGTTCTTATGTTATGTTGTAAAAGTCACATAGAGAAATTAATAGATTAGAAATTCCTTGCAGGCAGCCAATCTTGTATTAATAGTTCTCTCTAAATTACTTAGTATATGCCTGGCACAGAGTGGTGCTCAAAAATATTTTGATGAATGAATGACTTAATTTTGTATAAAAATAGGGGAAAATTAAATGTTAACTCTGTCTTTCGGTTTTGTTTTTGAATTCCTGTCAGATTGGTTGTTTGTACAATTAATTCAGTAATTAATGATAAACCTGATGTCTTTTGGCATTTTAAAGTGTTTTGAATAGCTTCTATAAAATTATTTAATTTTTAAAGTAATTGTTTTGTTTCCACCTCTTAATTCTAAATATTTTGAGATGAAAAATGATGCGTGTTTTCTTTCAGCATCATTGATTATAATTAATAAATTGACTGACTGGTAATTTGAATATATTCCTAACATGTATAAAGGGAATTTTCCAATGGAAGGCAAGAGATCACATGAAAATACATGAGGATACTAATGTGTTTGCATTTTTTTCTACATTTAGAACCACAAAAATTTAAAAGCTCTGTCATAGAACTTACTGGCTCTGATGATAGGTGATTCTGTGACTTTGGATCTGTTTCTTTATACCTTTTGCTGTATATGAAAAAATTAGGATAGTAATGTCTATTTTTATAGCTATTGTAAATATTAAATGAAATATTAAACATAGTGATAATAATGGTAATGGTAGTAATGCATGCTAAGTCGCTTCAGTTGTGTCTAATTCTGTGATCATGTAGACCATTGCCTGCCAGGCTCCACTGTCCATGGGGTTTTCCAGACAAAATTACTGGAGTTGGTAGCCATGCCCTCCTCCAGGAGATCTCCCCCACCACCAATGGATCAAACTCATGTCTCTTAAATCTCCTGCATTAGCAGGCAGGTACTTTACCATTAGTGCCATCTGAGAATCCCAATAAAGGTAATAACAAAAACCTATTAAAAGCTTGAAAATAAGAAAGAAACTTAGCTTTATATCCCATCTACACATTTGGAGTCCCCAGAGTTCCTAACATGGACTCATTCTGACCTGCAGATCTTGAAGCCATGAGAATATTTCCTTCAGATTGACTTACACCAGTAGAGCTGTTCAGTTCAGTTCGGTTCAGTCGCTCAGTCGTGTCCGACTCTTTGCGACCCCATGAACCACAGCACACCAGGCCTCTCTGTCCATCACCAACTCCCGGAGTTCACTCAGATTCATGTCCATCGAGTCAGTGATGCCATCCAGGCATCTCATCCTCTGTCGTCCCCTTCTTCTCCTGCCCCCAATCCCTCCCAGCATCACAGTCTTTTCCAATGAGTCAACTCTTCACATGAGGTGGCCAAAGTACCTATTATTTATAAACACACTTGAATTTCCTATAATTTTGTCTACTTCATGGTGGCAGCAGTCTAAAAAGGACAGTGGTTCCTCTTTTGCAGGCTGTTCTGAAAGAAAACAAATGCATTTTGTTTTTTGAATATTTATGTGGTATGTATGTGTGTGTATGTGCCCCATACAGTACTGAGGACCACAACATAAAATACCAAGAAGGACTTCGATGACCTTGAGGCAAAGTACAATTCTTTGGACTCTAATTTCCTCCTTTCTGTAATTAAATGTGGCTAGTGCATAAGTCTGTGGAACATTTAGTTTAAGTACAGTGGTTGAATAAATCTTAATGGGATGACAAAATTGGAAATGCAGGGGCTTGGATTCACAAGACAGTTAAGGTGCAGGTTAATTTTTGAGAAAGATGAAGACAGATTTTTACAATGAGGATATGGGCAGTAGACAAAGTGGACAAAAAGGTTCTCTTTATGGCTTTTAAAATTGCTTATACTCAAATCTTTAAGTAAATACCTCCAGAAATAGGTATTGATCCTTGCTTACTGAACAGAGCCCAAGATGTTCATCAAAGAGAACACAGAAGACTAATTCTTATTGTCACATAAACACAGAGAATTAGGGGTGGAAGGCTTATTTCCATGTTAGTGTTCACCTACATGTTGAGATTAAGAAAATAGAAAAATATTTCCACTTTTCTTTGTATATAAAATGATATATTCTTCCTCTTAAAAACCCTTATTTTTCATTATTAAGGAATATACACACAATGTGCTTATAGACATGATTATGTGTGGGCAAATATGTGAGTATGTATATAGATACTATGTTTATTGTGTTAATATTATTTATTTTACTAATAGAAAAATACAGGAAAGGATTACTTAAATAATATTTTTCAGCTCTCTTTCTGGGTCAGATATTGTTCTATTCTTTTTTTTTTTTTCTTTAACTATTTGACTTAGGTTGGGATTCTGAAAGTGAAAACAGTAAAAGTTAATCACTCAGTTGTGTCTGACTCTTTGGTACCCGATGGATATTAGCCTGCCAGCCTCCTCTGTCCATGAAATTCTCCAGGCAAGAATACTGGAGCAAGTTGCCATGTCCTTCTCCAGGGGATTTTCCCAACCCAGGGATCAAAACCAGGTTTCCTGCATTGCAGGTGATTCTTTACCATCTGAGCCACCAGGGAAAGTTGTTGGGATTCTAACCAGAATAAGTCAGAATAGTTTAAGAAATGCCTACTTCACATCTTTATCCAAAAAGCCAGCAGTCTTGTGAATTTCCTTTCTCCAGGTTATCATTGTCCTGGGAACTGAGATCTCCTGTGTAACTAACTCTCTGTTGCCCTATCTGGTGTTGACTCAAGACTGCCTCAGAAGGTTTAAAAAAAAGTGTAGAAGTAAACTGCAGATTTCCAGCTGCAGAGTTATGTGCCTGATGATGCCAGCAAGATACAAGAATTAGCAATAAATCTACAACAAGTGCACTAAGTACCCAGACAAATGCTTTTGCATTTAGATGTTGTCACACACTTTTCCAAGACTCCTCATTAGAGAAGCAGCAAGAAAGGTAAAAGAAACAAGACGCAGTAGGGGATCACTTAAAAAGAAAATTTCACACCAGGAAAAGTGTTTAAATTCACAGCACTTTCACACTATTTATGCTGCACTTAAATTGCCATTTTCTAAATTTATCATGATTTCTATCTTATATCCTTATTTAAACTATTTGGATTAACCAGGACCCTTCCCTTTTGGGACTTAAGGAATCTCTACCCATCTCACATCTTACAGGGTTTGTGGCCTTCTCTATTCTTCTGAACTTTTAGATTCTTCAACAAAGCAGTCTGCAGTTATAATCATAATACATAATAAAAGACATCACAGAAATATGAATTGGGAATGAGGATGTCCTTTAATCTCCATATCTTCCATAGTTGCTATGATATCATGACTATTAGACTATTTGTCTGAGAAAATCTTTGTCTGTTTTAATTATGACCCCACCAAGACTCCTCCCAAATATGTGAGGGAAGGAAGAACTGGCAAAGGTAAGGATTCTTTTTTTTTTTTTAATAGAATAAAAGCTTATTATTTACTCTGTCATACAAGTATTACATACTTAGTATGGAAAACATTATCAAAAAGGAAAAAAGTCACATAGAGTATAGTACTCATTTTTAATGCTTTTTTCTTGGTCTTTTTCCCATTTTTTAAATTCTCTAATTTTTAGATATAATGACAATTTTTTTCATTAACTTTATATAATAGTGCTTCTTCTGTTATGATAAGCTCTCCATAAGCATTATTTGAGTCACTGATGTAGAATAGATGTACTATGTATTTTTTTATTAAACAATATTTTCAGCCTTTTGCTCTGATAAGTACTGCCAGAGATAAACATTTGAGTCACAAGACACCTGCTGTTTGTCCCAAATAGTGCTCACCTTTAGGAAGTCATCTTCCTGTTCCTATCACCAGACTCAGCTGGGCAAACGTAAACAGACATCTTTTGACACTTATCTCTTCTCTGCTCATTAGGATTGTTTCAGATGGGGAACCTATGCCTAGGTGGGCCATGGATAGATTGGCCCAGAGATGGGCACCCGAGTAAACCTGGGCCATTGAGAACTGTTCCTGAGGATGTTTTAGGAATTTTAAAAGAGAGCAATTCTGTTACCCTCTGGTAGAGGACCTGGGAGGCTTTCAGGTTGCCATCAGTGATGTTTCATCCTTGGAGTATCTCCATGGAGGATCAGATCTGTAGAGACAGAAATTTAAATAGACGTGAGACCAAGCTAGTGCTGGCAGCATATCAGTTTTGCTCTTATCTTCACTGAAGCCTAGCCATGATTATATGTCTTCTAACAAATGTTGCTTCCAGCCTATAGTAATTTAAGTGGAATTTCTGTCACTTGCAACCAAACAATTACTGATGAATATAATATATGTAGCTCTTAATTTATCCAGGAATGTTAAAATATGGTATTTTAATTATAACTAATGCATTTGATATCTTCATTCAGATTTCTTTTATATTTTTATTTACTTAAACAGTTTGCATGTTTGGTGCATGACTCTACTGTAATCTGCATCCTTTAACGTTCTTTACAGAACCATTATTGTTTTTTAAATTTATTATTATTATTTTTTGCTTAATTTCAACCCTGTCAGAAATGCAGACAATAACTTCTGCTTTCTCTTTTTGTCTGATGAAATTGTGACTCTTTTATTTTCAGTCAGGTTATTTGGAAGTTTCTTATGTAGTATTTAGAGCTGGATTTTGCTTTGAGATCAAATCTAAGGTTATTTATTTTAATATAGCATTTTAGCTCATCTTCTGTTATTGGTATGATAGAAATGTTTGCTCTCTGTTCTATCATATTATTTTTTGTGCCTTTCCTTTTTAAGTCCACAAAACTCACCTGCGGTCTGTTTGTTTTTCTTCATGTACATGTGCAAGAACACATTTGCATGAATGTCAAACATTCATGGACATTTTTATTAAAGAAGATTAACACTTTCTGTTATAGTGGTTATCTTCTTAAAAACACTTTGAGCTCCTCCTTTTTGAGGATCTATTTATTAATTCTCATATACAGGCAAAATGAAAGTTAGCATAATTCCTTTTTTTCTCTTTTCCTACTCTTTCCTCCACCTTTTGGTTTTAGTCACTGCATTACTTTTCTTAATGTGTGTTTAACTTTGTACACTTAAATATATTTATATCTCTATTAATTTATTTTTATCTCTAAATAATATATTGGTAACTCCTCTAACTCTTACATTTAGACAGCTTTTAAGCTATTTTTTGTTAACATTTTAGATTTTGTGGAAGGCTTTTGCTTTTGAATATAATTCNGCCGAAGAATTGATGCTTTTGAACTGTGGTGTCGGAGAAGACTCTTGAGAGTCCCTTGGACTGGAAGGAGATCCAACCAGCCCATCCTAAAGGAAATCAGTCCTGGGTGTTCATTGGAGGGACTGATGTTGAAGCTGAAACGCTAATACTTTGGCCACTTGATGTGAAGAGCTGACGCATTTGAAAAGACCCTGATGCTGGGAAAGATTGAGGGCAAGAGGAGGAGTCAACAGAGGATGAGATGGCTGGATGGCTTCACTGACACAATGAACATGGGTTTGGGTGGACTCCAGGAGTTGGTGATGGACAGGGAGACCTGGTGTACTGCGGTTCATGGGGTCACAAAGAGTTGGACATGACTGAGCGACTGAACTGAACTGAACTGAAATGAAATAATTCAAGTAAAGCAGTTGGTAAAATTTCAGAGACATAGTAAGCACTTCAGTTCAGTTCAGTTCATTCACTCAGTCGTGTCCAACTCTTTGCGACCCCATGAATTGCAGCACGCCAGGCCTCCCTGTCCATCACCAACTCCCGGAGTTCACTCAGACTCACGTCCATCGAGTCCGTGATGCCATCCAGCCATCTCATCCTCTGTTGTCCCTTTGTCCTCCTGCCCCTAATCCCTCCCAGCATCAGAGTCTTTTCCAATGAGTCAACTCTTCTCATGAGGTGGCCAAAGTACTGGAGTTTCAGCTTTAGCATCATTCCTTCCAAAGAAATCCCAGGGTTGATCTCCTTCAGAATGGACTGGTTGGATTTCCTTGCAGTCCAAGGGACTCTCAAGAGTCTTCTCCAACACCACAGTTCAAAAGCATCAATTCTTTGGCGCTCAGCCTTCTTCACAGTCCAACTCTCATATCCATACATGACCACAGGAAAAACCATAGCCTATTGTTGTTTACATTTTAATTTTTTCATTTTACCTTAACTACATTATTAAAATTAATAATTTAATTAGCCTTTTATTTAAAAAAAAGCATATCAAAGGGTTGGGGGAATAGTGAGATTTGTGTTTTCCAAGCAAATGTCCACAACAAGCTACTCCCTAGACATTGCAGTCTTTAACCAAAGCCTCATGTTAGTCAGATGTTCTCATTGTCTATAGATCTTAAATTTTCTACTTTTTTTACTGTTCTTGTTTTTCTTAGTATTCTTCAAGGTTTTCTATTCCCTTGAATTTTATTTCTTAGAGTCTCTAAGCATGACTATCACGTTTGTTGTTGTTGTTGTTTCAGTCACTAAGTCTTGTCCAAATCTTCGTGGCCCCATTAATCACAGCATCCTGGCTTCCCTGTCCTTTACTGTCTCCTAGAGTTTTCTCAGATTCAAGTCCATTAAGTTGGTGATGCTATCTAACACCTCGTCCTCTGCACTCCCTTCTCCTTTTGCTTTCAATCTTCCCCAGCACCAGCGTCTTTTCCAGTGAGTCAGCTGTTTGCATCAGGTGGCCAAAGTATTGGAACTTCAGCTTCAGCATCAGTCCTTCCAATGAATATTCAGGGTTGATTTCCTTTAGGATGGACTGGTTGGATCTCCTTACAGTCCAAGGGACTCTCAAGAGTCTTCTCCAGAAGCATAACTGGAAAGAATCAATTCTGAGCTCAGCCTTCTTTATAGTCTAACTCTCACATCCAAACATGACTACTGGAAAAACCATAGCTTTGACTATATGGACCTTTGTTGGCAAAGTGATGTCTCTACTTTTTAATATGCTGTCTAGATTTGTCATAGCTTTCCTTCCAAGGAGCAAGTCTTTTAATTTCATGGCTGCAGTCACCATCCACAATGAATTCGGCCCAAGAAAATAAAATCTGTCACTGTTTCCACTATTTCTGCATCTATTTGTTATGAAGTGATGGGACCAGATGCCATGATCTTAGTTTTTTGAATGTTGAGTTTTAAGCCAACTTTTTCACTCTTCTCTTTCACCCTCATCAAGAGGCTCTTTAGTTCCTCTTCACTTTCTGCCATTGGTATCATCTACATATCTAAAGTTGTTGATACTTCTCCCAGCAATCTTGGTCCAGCTTGTGGTTCATTCAGCCTGGCATTTCACTTGATATTCTCTGCATAAAAGTTAATGCAGATGTACTCGCTTTCCAATTTTAACCAGTCAGTTGTCCCACATCCAGTTCTAACAGTTGCTTTTTGACCTGCATGCAGGTTTCTCAGGAGACAGTTAAGGTCATCAGTGGTATTCTCACCTTTTCAGAGTTTTCCACAGTTTGCTGTGATTCACACTGTCAAATGCTTTTGCATAGTAAATGAAGCAGATGTTTTTCTGGAATTCTCTTGCTTTTTCTATGATCCATTGACTGTTGGCAATTTGATCTCTAGTTCTTCTTCCTTTTCTGAATCCAGTTTGTACATTTGGAATTTCTCAGTTCATGTACTGCTGAAGCATAGCTTCAAGAATTCTGAGCATAACCTTACTAGCATGCCAAATGAGTGCCATTGTACTGTAGTTTAAAGATTCTTTGGCACTTCTTTTCTTTGGAATAGGAATGAAATCTGATATTTTCCAGTCCTGTGGCCACTGCTGAGACTTCCAAATTTGCTGGCATATTGAGTGCAGTGCTTTAATAGCATCATCTTTTAGAATTTGAAATAGCTCACCTGGAATCCCATCACCTTCACTAGCTTTGTTTGCGGTAATGTTTCCTAAGGCTGACTTGACTTCACACTCCAGGATGTCTGGCTCTAGGTGGGTGACAACACCATCGTGGTTATCCCAGTCATTAAGACCTTTTCTGTATATTCTTTGTATTCTCGCTATCTTTTAATCTCTTCTGCTTCTATTAGGTCCAAACTGTTCCTGTCCTTTATTGTACCCATCCTTGCATGAAATATTCCCTTGATATTTCCAAGTTTCCTGAAGAGATCTCTAGTCTTCCTCATTCTATTGTTTTCCTCTACTCTTTGCACTGTTCATTTAAGAAGGCCTTCTTATCTCCTGTTGGTATTCTCTAGTTCTCTGCATTCAGTTAGGTGTATCTTTTCCTTTCTCCCTTGCTTTTTGCTTCCTTTCTTTCTCAGCTATGTGTAAAGCCTCCTCAGACAACCACTTTGCTTTCTTGCATTTCTTTTTCTTTGGGATTGTTTTGATCACTGTCTAGTGTACCGCATTATGAACCTCTGTCCATAGCTTTTCATTTGTAGTATTATAATAAAGAGTAGGCTTGGTTTGGGTTATTTCTCTTGCCATCAAATACACAGATACAATGGCGTGGTCTTTAGGAATCAATGCCCTAATGCAATTCTTTAGAATCCTATGGTATACAAAAGTTTCCACTGGGAAGTTGGAGTGTAGTAGAAGTTAGTGTGGATGATCTGCAAATAAGCATAAGAAAGAATGGGTCTGAGCTTATACTCCTCAATTTAATATGTTTCATGTATTATAGTTCACGCCATATCATGACCCTACCTAAAAGCAATAAACTAAATACCGGCATTTAAAGTGACAGCAAGTTAGGATTTGCTTTTCTGGAGGCTGAGGATGTTGAGGTCTCTTGAAACAAAATACATTGGATATCATATATTCTGCTAGACTTAAGGATCATTTCTATAGTCATCAGTGCTTATAATATTTATTCTAGGTCATTGAGATTACTTCATCTTCTCAATTTTTCAATTTTGTCTATTCTGTGAGATTCTCTAGTATTTAAGTACTTCTCAGCAAAAATTTAACCAATATATTCAATTATTCATATTTTGACTTAGGGGCAGCCCAAAAGGTATCAATAGACTGGAATAATGTTGTTAACCTACTTTTTCTCCAGACTTTTTGTAAGTATCTAAATGTATAATATAGATATACATAAAGGCTGTGAAGTCATTCATAGACTTGACATAATTGAATGGTACCAAACATCATGATGAATATAAAATCTGCTTCTTAAAGGAGTCAAACATGTCTTCTATTGCAGATACTCTAAATATCTGCATATATATCTCTATAACTTCAGTCATCCTAAGTTTAAAACTAGGTTTTAGTCAAAGTTAGAATTGAAAATGCAATGAATTAGTAAGCCATCCTAACCATGATTGGTACTCATATGGCCTTAGACCATTTCTAATAAGTGTGTTATGAATATAGAATGACATAAAGCTGAATGTGGAGAGAAGTAGCATTTCCATAAATCTGTTTTAACTGACATCGTTTATGGTGCAGATGCCAGAAACAGTTATGGAACATTTTAAGCTGCAAGCACATTTCCCAGATACAGGTGCTTGTCCAATCATTTTCATCTCAACTAACTTCAATTCCAGATCAAGGATACTTTGTTTGCCTATACTATAAAATATCATTTTTTTAACTTCACGCTTAAAAAAAGCAATATGTAAAACTGAAGCATAAAAGGATATAAAAAAGTATACACATCTGTATTGGCACATCAAATAAAAAAGAAAGAATCAAGATAAGACAAGAGTTCTTTCAAATTTTAAAACTATACTAGAACAGTACAAAAGAATTATTGTAAAATCTGGTTGGAATACTTATAAACCTGAGAGGTAATGTTTTTCAGACCTCTATGCCTGATTCTTATCTTTCTCTCTAAGGTTTATGACATAGAGATTCTAGGAATAATTTAAAAGTATACTAGAAGGCTATAAAGAAACAGAAAGGCAAATAACAGAAGAAAATACTTTTTTAACTAATTAGAAAGTAATTATATATTTTCATAATTTTCTACAAACTTGATAAATTTGTAATCCAACACATAAAGGAAAGCTTTCAAATTATATAATGATATGTGTATACCCATGTGTGTTGAGGGTACACACACGTGCAGTGAACTCAGCTTGTCTATAGATTGAACTAATTACCATAATTGAAGCTCTAGGGAAGCTGGAGTCTGTGATTTCCATCAATAGGCATGGATATAATTAACCAATAACTATGGAGGATGTGGTTCTACAAAGTAACAGATTTTTTTTTAGCATCTGCCAGAAGCACATCTGTTGTGTCATATTTTATTGGCACACTATGATTAACAATCCAGTACACTTTAAAATATTTGTATGAGATTTGACTTCAATATGTTTACATACTTATAAAATCACCATGATTTTCCATTCCTTGCTTTGGAAAGTATTTCCTTTGCTCTAGTCTATCCGATTGCTTATATCGCCTTATCTACACTCACCCATACTCCACTCCCCCCCATCATCTTTCTTCTTTATTACAATACATAAGAAAACAAACACAATAAGGACTCCTCAAAGGAATGCAAGTGTACATATGTTAGGTTGGGGGATTCTATTTCACTACAAATCACCAACTATAATTGATAAACACTAGGCTAGATTTTACATATTTTGGAATCTCTCAAATTTGCAAGGGCTCATATACACATGCAAAACTTTTTTATAAACATCATCAATCATTATGTATAGTCAATATACCTGTCATTCTAAACAAAAACTTTCATTAGGAGTCTACTGTTCTGCAGTTGGTCTGTCTTCTCCCTCTTTCTTCCCTTCCCAGACCTGAAATATACTGCTGATGATACTCCTACTACAACCACAACTGCTGGTACTACTACAACTAAGCTGAGAAACTGTGAGAAACTGGGAAATTCTGCCCTTTCCCAGTGTTGCTGTGTTTGCTAAGTCACTTCAGTCACCTCCGACTCTTTGTGACCATATTGACTACAGCCCACCAGGCTCCTCTGTCCATGAGGATTCTCCAGGCGAGAATGCTGGAGTGGGTTGTCATGCCCTCCTCCGGGGGATCTTCCCGACCTAAGGATTGAACTTGGTCTCCTACAGTGGTAGGCGGGATCTTTACCATTAGCGTCACCTGGACCAGTTTCATTTGTAGGACAGGCAGCAAACCAAAGGCTGAGACACCAAGTTTCCTCCCAGAGAAAAGGTTTGCTTACTTATGAGGCAGCCAATCGAGAAGATGGGAGAACAAATCTCAAATGTACCTCCCTAAGAGGCTCCAGATACTTGTGAGATAGGCTGAGGTATAGGGAACTTCGATTTAAGTCTGAATTTGACAATAAGGAGTTCATGATCAGAGCCACAGTAGGCTCCTGGTCTTGTTTTTGCTGACTGTATAGAGCTTCTCCATCTTTGGCTGCAAAGAATATAATCAATCTGATTTCGGTGTTGACCATCTGGTGATGTCCATGTGTAGAGTCTTCTCTTGTGTTGTTGGAAGAAGGTGCTTGCTATGACCAGTGCGTTCTCTTGGCAAAACTCTATTAGCCTTTGCCCTGCTTCATTCTTTACTCCAAGGCCAAATTTGCCTTTTACTCCAGGTATCTCTTGACTTCCTACTTTTGCATTCCAGTTCCCTATAATGAAAAGGACAACTTTTTCGGCTGTTAGGTCTAGAAGGTCTTGTAGGTCTTCCTAGAACCAGTGTTACTGGTTGGGGCATATACTTGGATTACTGTTATCCTGAATGTTTTGCCTTGGAAACGAACAGAGATCATCCTGCCATTTTTGAGATTGCATCCAAGGACTGCATTTTGGACTCTTTTGCTTACTATAATGGCTACTTCATTTCTTCCGAGGGATTCTTGCCCACAGTGTAGATATAATGGTCATCTGAGTTAAATTCACCCATTCCAGTCCATTTTAGTTCGCTGACTCCCAAAACATTGATGTTCACTCTTGGCATCTCCTGTTCGACACTTCCAATTTGCCTTGGTTCATGGACTTCACATTCCAGATTCCTATGCAACATTGCTCTCTACATCATTGGACTTTACTTCCATTACCAGTCATATCTGCAAATGGGTATTGTTTTTGCCTTGATTCCGTCTCTTCATTCTTTCTGGAATTAGTTCTTCACTGATTCCAGTAGCATATTGGGCACCTACAGACTTGGGGAGTTCATCTTTCAGTGTCCTATCCTTTTGCCATTTTATTCTGTTCATGGAGTTCTCAAGGAAAGAATACTGAAGTGGTTTGTCATTCCCTTCTCCAGTGGACCACGTTTTGTCCGACCTCTCCACCATGACCCGTCAGTCTTGGGTGGCCCCACATGACATGGCTCATAGTTGCACTGTTAGACAAGGCTGGGGTCCGTGTGAACTGCTTGGTTAGTTTTCTTTGATTGTGGCTTTCAACCTGTCTGCTCTCTGATGGAGATGGATAAGAAACTTATGGAAGCTTCCTGATGGGAGAGACTGACTGAGGGGGAAACTGGGCCTTATTTTGATGGGCAGGGCCATGGTCACTCAGTCATGTTCAACTTTTTGTGACTCCATGGACTGCAGCACGTCAGGCCTCACTGTCCATTACCAGCTCCTGGAGTTTACTCAAACTCATGTCCATTGAGTCAGTGATGCCATCCAATCACCTCATCCTCTGTCAGTCCCTTCTCCTGCTTTCAATCTTTCCCAGCATCAGGGTCTTTTCCAGTGAGTCTATTCTTCAAGTCAAGTTGCCAAAGTATTGGAGTTTCAGCTTCAACATCAGTCCTTCCAACGAATATTCAAGACTGATTTCCTTTAGGATGGACTGGTTGGATCTCCTTGCAGTCCAAGGGACTCTCAAGAATCCTCTCCAACACCACAGTTCAAAAGCATCAATTCTTCAGCACTCAGCTTTCTTTATAGTCCAACTCTCACAGCCATACATGACTACTGGAAAAACCATAGCTTTGACTAGAGGGACCTTTGTTGGCAAAGTAATGTCTCCGATTTTTAGTATGCTGTCTAGGCTGGTCATAACTTTTCGTCCAAGGAATTTCAATGCTGCAGTCACCATCTGCAAGGATTTTGGAGCCCAAGAAAATAAGTCCATCACTGTTTCCATTGTTTCCTCATCTATTTGCTATGAAGCAATGGGACCAGATGCCATGATCTTAGTTTTCTGAATGTTGAGTTTTAAGCCAACTTTTTCATTCTCCTCTTTCACTTTCATTACAAGGCTCTTTAGTTCTTCTTCTTTTTCTACCATAAGGGTGGTATCACATGCATATCTGAAGTTATTGATATTTCTCCCAGCGATTTTGATTTCAGCCTGTGCCTCATTCAGCCCAGCATTTCACATGATGTACTCTCCATATAAGTTAAATAAGAAGAGTGACAATATACAACCTTTACACACTCCTTTCCTGGTTTAGAACCAGTTTGTTGATTCATGTGCAGATCTAACTGTTGCTTCTTGACCTGCATACAGATTTCTCAGAAGGCAGGTAAGGTGGTCTGGTTTTCCCATCTCTTGAAGAATTTCCCAGTTTATTGTGGTCCACATAGTCAAAGGCTTTGGCATAGTCAATAAAGCAGAAGTAGGTGTTTTTCTGGAACTCTCTTGCTTTTTTATTATTAAACAAATGTTGGCAATTAGATCTCTGGTCCCTCTGCCTTTTTAAATCCAGTTTGAACATCTGGAAGTTCACGATTCACATACTGTTGACAGCTGGCTTGGAGAACTTTGAGCTTTACTTTGCTAGCGCATGAGATGACTGCAATTGTGCAGTAGTTTGAACACTCTTTGGTTTTGCATTTTTTGGGGATTGAAATGAAAACTGACCTTTACCAGTCCTTCTTCCTGGAGGGAATGTTTGGAAATGGCATCATTAACGTACTGAGGGTAGAGCTTTTTCTCCTTTGATGTTTAGAGGTCACCAGTTAGACACTTGTATGTGCATAGTTCGAGGGTCAGTTGTCCCAACCAGTCATTACCTGCTTGAGCTTAAAGTGGACACAACTGACTTCAACTTCCTGGGCAAAGATCTTATCATTTAGGCTACATGACACTTAGAGGACAAGCAAATTTTTGTAACAAACAAACAAACCAAAAACAAAACAATTAAAGTGAGCTTGAGTAATGAAGGCAGTTTACAGATTATTATAATTAAGAAAGCTATGATTTAATAAGTCTAAATGGTGATTACCCTCGATTTTACCAGGAATGGAAAATTATTTTAATGCTTTTTTAAGTATTTTAACATTTTTATTTCTTAAATTCCAAGTTATTCTGAACATGAATGATTTCCTTGACCCAAATCTCTTTAGACAACTATATTTCCTTTCCAAATTGAAGCTAAGAACTGACCAGAAAATAAGAGGCAAAAGGTATAACTTTATGTGTAAACAGTCAAATTTTGGGTACCTAGATATGATTAAGGCTAAATTCATAAATTTTTGATTAGATGGAGGCTATGATAATATAATAATTATCAGTAGCTCAAGGTGTTACACTTTTTGCACCCAGTAATAAAATCATCAATATGGATAAGGAGATCAAAAGAATATTCTTCTTGAATTAATGATAAAATCATGTTAAGAAGAGTTTAGACCCTTAAAGGTTTTGTCTGTGGAAATGTGGTCACAAATTATTTAGTAATACTACCCTGTTGGCTCAGATGGTAAAGAATCTGTCTGCAAAGCAGGAGACCCATGTTTGATCCCTGGTTGAGAAGATCCCCTGGAGAAGGAAATGACAACCCACTCCAATGTTCTTGCCTGGAGAATCCCATGGACAGAGGAGCCTGGTGGGTTACAGTCCATGGGGTAGCAAAGAATTGGACATAAGTGAGCGAGTAACACACACACACACAATAGACAGATAGATAGATATAAATAAATGACAGTATTGTTTATATTTGATTAGTTGAGGGAAAACATGTTTATAGACCATCCACATGGGTCTATTTTGGAGTGTGAATTATAATAAAGTAGTGAAATCACTGAATAAAATATAATTACAGTAAACCCTATCTCTTTCACCAGGGAGGGAAGTAGATACGAAGTCTTGCACAGGAAAAATTCTAGGAATGTGGAAATGTCAAAATGTTAGTTAGGAATTATAATACAGTCCCTATTTCTTCCCAAGGACAGTGAATTTATTTTCAGTTCAAATTCATTATAAAAGTTAATACCTTCCTGGAGAAAGCTATAATTTGTGGCAGGATAGTTTTTTGAAATATTATTTTATTTTACGCTCTCTTTTTCTTCCACGTCTCATTTGAAGAAATTGACTAGAACCTACTTTGCCTCTTTACTCAGGGATTGCTTATAGGCATAAGCAGAAGCTACTGAAAGAAAAAGTCAGCCTTGTTGCCATATTCTGTAAAAGTGAAAGCCTGAAGAAAAGGAAGAATAAACTGGAGGCCTGGAGAAATGAGCACTGGAGGATAGATTCCAGGACCCTAGAAAACAGTTGAAATCATCCACCACCAATTAGTGATATTTTGTGGCAATGTCCTGAGGAGGTAACCAGATCTCAGAGAAAACTGCTGTGTGGTATGCACATGTGCACCTCATTCATGAGGTGCAAAGAGAAATTGAGCTAGAAGAGATCTCTGTGAAATCAGACCATGAGCATAACATTGTCACTATTAGTAGATGAAAAACTGGAATCCATATTTTTCTCTTTGTTCTCTTTTCTTTTTTGAGCAGGAAGAGATAAGGTAGGAGAGTAAAAGGGAAAGGGATAAGGTAGGAGGAAAGAAGTCTCTAGTAAGGAAAAGGTCCCTTTTAGGGCTGAAATTGAATGTCCTCCTAGTTCACTGAGATGGAAGCTTGGAATTAAATTTAAGCAGATTTAATGGATATAAAAAATGTATTTTTTTACATTTCTTGCATGACTGAATTTGAGACTAACATTAATTTTAATATTAATTTATTAAACTAGCTACAATGGGCAGTCACATCCTGCAAGAAGATAGTGAGTATAGCCATGCATGAAGAGATTCCAAAATCTACTGGGTAAAAACCAATTTTTAAAATATCATTTCTACAGATCCTATTCATAAAGTGAAATTTCCTAATCAGGTGAAGATTAATAAGCACAGAGTGAGGAACCTGTGACCAAACTAAGAATTCTTTCAGAAAAAAAAAGTCTATTATTGTTAAAATGAAATACATAGAATCAACTGAATCAGATTTCAAGAATAAAGACGTTACAGATCATATCATATTATATAAAGAATTTCTCTTACCATGTCTCTTTAAGGATTTTTTCATTGATTTCTTAGTGAGGTCTACTTGAGAAAATTTTCACACTTTATCATATTTAAATTAATATACTGTAAATACTATTATGTTTCTACATTGTGGTATGAAATTTTAGTGATTCTAATGACCGTTGTTGTTATTCAGCCTGTCAGTTGTGTCTGATATTTGCAATCCCATGGACTGCAGCATGCCACACTTCCCTATTCTTCATTATCACTGAGTTTGCTCAAACTCATGTTCATTGAGTCAATGATGCCATCCAACCATCCCATCCTCTGTCACTTCCTTCTCCTCCTGCCTTCAATCTTTCCCAGCATCAGGGTCTTTTCCAATGAGTCAGTTCTTCACATCAGGTGGCCAAAGTATTGGAGCTTCAGCTTCAGCATCAGTCAATTCCAATGAATATTCAAGGTTGATTTCCTTTAGGATTGATTGGTTTGATCTCCTCTCAGTCCAAAGAACTCTCAAGAGTCTTTTTCTGTCATAAGCAAAGTTATTTTTATTCAGCTGAATAATATTCTATGTTCTTATCTAAAGCCAACCTCTTCATTTAGGGGTTAAATCCAATTCTTTACCCAAAAAACACATTGCTCCAACAATTCTTTCTTTCCCTCTTACATCATTAATTTTCTCCCTCCTCCAAGGGATTATTCCTTGAGTTAAGAAACCAGCTTAAAAAATCAAATGGCCAGACAAAACAAAATGAAGTAAAAAATTCTCTTGTGCTTACACTCCCCCATCCACCCCCAAGTGCTGTATTAAATCTCACTTTATACTTGCAAAAAAAAAAAAAAAAATCCTTGAATTTATTGCCTCTCCTGCTTTTAATTACTTTTCTCCCATTCTCTCTTAAATCCATTCCTATTTTATTTTTGCTTCCATAACTCTTTGCTCTTGTAAGAACACCAAGAACTTACGTAATGCTAAATTTATTAGTCTACTCAGTCTTTATTTAACTTGGCAGGCAGTAGAATTTGACACAGCTGATCAATTCTCTTTCTATCTGATGCTTTTTTCTCTTGGCTTCCAGTACACCACCCTCTCAGTCTGTTTTTCCTAGGATATTCTTTCTCACTCTTTGTTTTTCTTTAGTATACCAGGCATTGTCTCACTCTCGGACTTTTTCAGTGTCTTTCCACCTAACCAGATTGCTTTCCTCAGATATTCACACTCATGCCCTCAACTTCATGGACTAGTAGTTTAAAACTTATGTCAGTGAAGATAAAACACTTTTTTTTTTAAAATTGCGTTTCCTTACACTGAATTCTCAGTCTATCTACCCTCCTTTATTTTCCGTTCCATGAAACTTGTTACCATCTAACTAATGCTCAAACTACCACACAATTGCACTCATCTCACATGCTAGTAAAGTAATACTCAAAATTCTCCAAGCCAGGCTTCAGCAATACATGAACCGTGAACTTCCTGATGTTCAAGCTGGTTTTAGAAAAGGCAGACGAACCAGAGATCAAATTGCCAACATCCGCTGGATCACGGAAAAAGCAAGAGAGTTCCAGAAAAACATCTATTTCTGCTTTATTGACTATGCCAAAGCCTTTAACTGTGTGGATCACAATAAACTAGAAAATTCAGAAAGAGATGGGAATACCAGACCACCTGACCTGCCTCTTGAGAAACCTATATGCAGGTCAGGAAGCAACAGTTAGAACTGGACATGGAACAACAGACTGGTTCCAAATAGGAAAAGGAGTCCATCAAGGCTGTATATTGTCACCCTGCTTATTTAACTTCTATGCAGAGTATATCATGAGAAACGCTGAACTGGAAGAAACACAAGCTGGAATCAAGATTGCCGGGAGAAACATCAATAACCTCAGATATGCAGATGACACCACCCTTATGGCAGAAAGTGAAGAGGAACTAAAAAGCCTCTTGATGGAAGTGAAAGAGGAGAGTGAAAAAGTTGGCTTAAAGCTCAGCATTCAGAAAATGAAGATCATGACATCTGGTCCCATCACTTCATGGGAAATAGATGGAGAAACAGTGGAAAGAGTCAGACTTTATTTTTGGGGGCTCCAAAATCACTGGAGATGGCGACTGCAGCCATGAAATTAAAAGACGCTTACTCCTTGGAAGAAAAGTTAGGACCAACCTAGATAGCATATTCAAAAGCAGAGACATTACTTTGCTGACTAAGGTCCGTCTAGTCAAGTCTATGGCTTTTCCAGTAGTCATGTATGGATGTGAGAGTTGGACTGTGAAGAAGGCTGAGCGCCAAAGAATTGATGCTTTTGAACTGTGGTGTTGGAGAAGACTCTTGGGAGTCCCTTGGACTGCAAGGAGATCCAACCAGTCCATTCTGAAGGAGATCAGCCCTGAGATTTCTTTGGAGGGAATGATGCTAAAGCTGAAGCTCCAGTACTTTGGCCACCTCATGAGAAGAGTTGACTCATTGGAAAAGACCCTGATACTGGGAGGGATTGGGGCAGGAGGAGAAGGAGATGACAGAGGATGAGGGCTGGATGGCATCACTGACTCGATGGATGTGAATCTGAGTGAACTCCAGAAGTTGGTGATGGACGGGGATGCCTGGCATGCTGTGATTCAGGGAGTCGCAAAGAGTCGGACATGACTGAGTGACTGAACTGAACTAAACTGAACTATAAAATTTACCTTATTGGCATTTTTATTTTCTCATGTCTGCCTTCCTTCATTAGATTGTAAGTTCTATGAGGGCAAAATCCAATGCCTTGCACACTCTTCTGGCCCTGATGTTTCAGTGCAGTCAATCAGTCATGTCCGCCTCTTTGTGACCTCATGGATTGCAACATACCAGGCTTCCCTGTCCATCACCAACTCCTGGAGCTTGCTCAAGGAGCTTATGTCCATTGTGTCGATGATGCCATCCAACCATCTCACCCTATGTCATCCCCTTCTCCTCCCACCTTCAATATTTCCCAGCATCAGGGTCTTTACAAATGAGTCAGTTCTTCACATCAGGTGGCCAAAGTATTGGAGTTTCAGCATGAATCCTCCCAGTGAGCATTCAGGACTGAGTTCCTTTAGGATTGACTGATTTGATCTTCTTGCAGTCCAAGGGTCTCTCAAGAGGCTTCCCCAACACCACAGCTCAAAAGCATCAATTCTTCAGTGCTCAGCTTTCTTTGTAGTCCAACTCTCACATCCATACATGACTACTGGAAAGACCATAGCTTTGACTAGATGGACCTTTGCAGGCTGAATAATGTCTCTGCCTTTTAATATGTTGTTTAAATTGGTCATAGCTTTTCTTCCAAGGAGCAAGCTTCTTTTAATTTCATGGCTGAAGTCACCATCTGCAGTGATTTTGGAGCCCAAGAAAATAAAGCTTGTCACTCTTTCCACTGTTTCCCCATCCATTTGCCATAAAGTGATGGGACCAGATGCCATGATCTTCATTTTCTGAATGTCAAGTTTTAAGCCAACTTTTTCATTATCCTCTTTCACATTCATTAAGAGTCTCTTTAGTTCTTCTTCACTTTCTCCCATAAGGGTGGTGTCATCTGCATATCCGAGGTTATTGATATTTCTCCCTGCAATCTTGCATCCAGCTTGTGCTTCATCCAGCCCAAAGTACTCTGCATGATATACTCTGCATATAAGTTAAATAAACAGAATGACAATATATAGCCTTGACACACTCCTTTCCTGATTTGGAACTAGTCTGTTGTTCCATGTGCAGTACTAACTGTTGCTTCCTTACCTGCATTCAGACTTCTCAAGAGGCAAATCAGGTGGTCTGGTTTTCCCATCTCTTGAATAATTTTCCACAGTAGTTGTGGTCCACACAGTCAAAGGCTTTGGCATAATCAATAAAGCAGAAGTAGATATTTTCCTGGAATTCTCTTGCTTTTTTGATGATCCAATGGATGCAGGCAATTTGATCTCTGGTTCCTCTGCCTTTTCTAAATCCAGCTAGAACACCTGGAAGTTCATGGTTCACATACTGCTGAAGCCTGGCTTGGAGAATTTTGAGCATTGCTAGTTTGTGAGATGAGTGCAATTGTGCAGTAGTTTGAACATTCTTTGGCTTAGCCTTTCTTTGGGATTGGAATGAAAACTGACCTTTTCCAGTCCTGTGGCCACTGCTGAGTTTCCAAATTTGCTGACATATTGAGTGCATCACTTTCACAGTATCATCTGGATGTCTGGTTCTAGGTGAGTGATCATACCATCGTGGTTATCTGGGTCATAAAGATATTTTTTGTACAGTTTTTCTGTGTATTCTTGCCACATCTTTTGACATCTTCAGCTTCTGTTAGGTCCATACCATTTCTGTCCTTTATTGAGCCCATCTTTGCATGAAATATTCCCTTGGTATCTCTGATTTTCTTAAAGAGAACTCATTTGGAGTTATACTTGCTTCTCTACCATATTGCTCTGCATTAATCAGGGTTTTCCAGAGAAAGAGAATAAATATGCATTGGTTTATACATGCATTATATGCAATTATATATATATGTATACATACACATTATATATATATATATATATAAAACTTGTTTAATAAATATATATTATACCTATAGGGGCTCCCTGGTGGCTCATATGGTAAAGAATTCACCTGTAATGCAGGAGACTCAGGTTCAATCGTCTGGTCAGGAAGATTCCCTGGAGAAGGGAATAACTACCCATTCTAGTATTCTTGCCTAGAGAATCCCATGGACAGAGTAGCCTGGCATGCTGCAGTACATAGAGTTGCAAAGAATCAGACACGACTGAGTGACTAAAACAATTATACCTTTTGGCAAGTATAGGTCGATAAACATATAGATATATACATGTTATAAATAGATTTATTATAAGGCATTGAATCATGTGATTATGGAAGTTGAAAAGCCCTACAATCTGTAAACAGGAAAGCCTGTGTTGTCTTTCCATTAAGTCTGAAGGCCTGAGAACCAGGATAACTGATAATGTAAGTCCCAGTCTGAGGACAGAAGACTGATATCCCAGCTCAAACAATCAGGCAGAAAGAGAGAGTGAATTCTCCTTTTCTTTGCCTTTTTGTTTGTCCAGACTCCCAGCAGACTGTCTGGTGTCCATCCATGTTTGAAAGAGCAATCTGCTTTGCTCAGTCTACTGATTCAGATGCTAATATCATCTAGAAATAATGCTTAGCCAAATGTCTGGGCAAATGCTTGGCCTGTGATCCAGGCAAGCTGACATGTAAAAGTAACCATTACATAGACCAACACTTCTCTAGTTGTGTTATGTTGGCCTATATGGCAAGGGTGGAGGGCACATTTTAAAGTGGGCTGGGTGGTTGTTGTCTTGCAAGGAAAACTGAGGTTTCCAGATTTGCAGATACACCAAACCAGGTATACCTGCTCCATGTGTCAAGTTTCCACACTTTTAACCACTATTGTGGAGTTGCTTTGGCCACAAGTGTGACTTGCTTTGGAGTTCTGGTATTTTTATGTTTAGGCTCTTGGGCTCATCCCAGCTATCTCTACTCTCCAGTAAGAGCATATGAGAACCTTTTAGTATTGCACATAGGAGGCACTGTAGCTTTTTCACACTTAACTCTCAGCCTTTTTCTATCTTTCCCAAAGGTTAATTGATCTTAGTGACAGTCACTTGATTTGACAGCCTTTATAGTTTCTATTTTCTCCATATTTCAAATATTTTTATATTATACTAGCTAGTGAATTATTGTCCACTGATTTATCATTCCATTTTACCCCTAATAAAAAATTTTAATAATTATATTGTTACTAGTGTTAAGGGCTATCTGAGCTCCACTTCCCAGTGATGGTATCTTCATTACTGGTAAGATGGTAAATGATTTGGTTACAAAATCCTACCATCATCTCTGTTTTCTTGAACCGTGTTCAATACCAACTGTTACTGGGTGGAGGTTACGGGGATGGGGTCCCTTGGAAGCAGATTGAGTTGCAAATGAGCATGTAAAGCATTATTATGGAGTGCTTTTGGAATCACCATCTCTAAAAGAGAAGAGGAAGAAGCAGGCTTGAACTGAAGGAGAAGTTAGGCTGCATGCAGTCTCAGAGGACCATGGGGAGTTTTGAATCTAGAACAGCACTGTGAGTATCACAAGTTAGGATGAGGAAGCCAGGCTTTATTCCCACATGGTAGGCAATCATTGGACTTCCCCTGAAGAGAACATGATCTTGGGTGACTCTAACTAAAGCAATTGAGATGATGATGTTTGGGAGCTGTTTGCTGACTTCACTTTAAGCAAGTGGAAGAATGAATCCTTTGATCTTGAACAGGGATCTGTAATACCTTCTATTTAAGTTTCTCTGAGAATTAGTAGAAACAGTCCAAATAATACTGCCGGGTATGGCTGGTATATTGAATTTTCTCAGTGACTTTCTGTTGAATATGTGTATGACTGATATGTATGCTTTAGGAATTCAATTTTTGGCTATACCCAGTCAGCATGCTGATCCCAGATAGATTAGGACATCCTCTATATAAACGATAATTTGCAATTAATGCATAGCTTGAGAACAGTGTCTAAGTATAGAACATGATCAGTGTTCAATTTTACCAAGAAAAATCTGAAAAAAATTCCAGAGGCGTAGGGAGATTACATACTAACTAAAAATTGACCTGTAGAATTAGTGTCAATTTCAAGGCAGCAACAATCAGCTAAAATTGAATTTGAGTTTTTAAATGATACCTAGAAACTACTTAATAATTCTATTAGAACTAAGTTCAACAAACAGCAGGGTGTGGAGTATGGACCTGAAATATAATTGAAGAGTTCCATCAAGAAATTAAGAAGACAAAAGGTAGGAAGACAAAGTTGATTACATTTCAGAAAATTGAGAAAGTTAAGTAAATTAGAATGATGAACTTAATATGTTCTACTAGTTCTGTGATATGGCAATTGTCCTGTAAGAAAAGGACAGGAAATTTTTAAATAAACTGATTTAAATAAAATTAAAGTAATTTATTTTGCCTGTAAAGATTTCTCAGACTTAAAGATTTTAATGCATTGTATTAGTCTGAAGTTTTTGAGAAGTAGATACCAAAAAGGAATCAAATGCACAAAACAGATAATTTTGGTTAAAAAATAGAAATAAAAAGATATAAAGGCTAAAAAGTGATAGAGTAGAATGAAAGTGGGAGGCTCCTTCAAATCACCTATGAAAGATGAGAGGGAAGGCTTCAGACAGCAGCACAGTTGAGAGAAAGTCATGGTCAAACAAAATCCTACACAGGGTCACAACGACCTATCTCTAGAACACTTGCCACGCTTAGTCACTGCCTGGGCCCCAGCCCTGTGGCAGGTTTGTCTTCAAAGTGAATGCTGCAATGGATCTGAATGTTGGTAGCTGGGGTCTGTCAGTCCATTATCTCTGCTATTGCTGGTTCTTTCAAAGGAGATCTGAGTGGCCACACTGCCATGAGCACCACATATGCTAATAATATGTGAATATGTTATGATTTTAAGAGAGGCATATAGAAAGTTCTTTCTAAATTTTTGTTTGGAAGCAGACCCTTATAAAATCAGTATTCTGTGACTTGAGCATCTGGTATAGAGAAGAGTAAATTGTGTTATTTCTATTTAGAATATTAAAATTCACTGGTTAGATTTTCACTGACAACAGAAATATATAAAAATAGATTTTCTCACCAAAATATGGATTAGGAATGCCTTCTGATATAATATATGGTGAATGAGAAAAGATTTATCAAACACCTTTCAGAATTTCAAATCTTGCATTACATGACTACATCTTCCTAAATCCTTTTTCTCTCCAGGTATTCAAATATATCACTTTTTCCTGACTCTAATCTTAACTGTGACTTTTTTCTCCTAAGAGTCTTTAATCCCCTGGTTTATTATTGTGGCAGCCATAAAAATGCACTTATCAGATTCCCTGTTCTGAGGTGGATTTTTGGCTGCAAAGCCTCAGCTGCAGCCTCTGCATACTCTTTGCCCACTCCCACCCCCTTCTCTGACCTGACTGAGTCCCTCCTCCCACTGCCTTGCTAAACATGACCCATTATTCTAGATGGATGTTTTGTCTCAGTAACTTTCCATCATCTGGACAAACTTTCTCTGGACAAACAAAATTTCTAGTCTGAAACTACCTATCCTGTCCTGCTTTCACCTTTTATCTTTCAAAGGCATTTGCCTCAATACATTTCTTGCATGTCTTATTCCATATCGGTGTCTGCTTTTCAGAGGATCCAAAATAAAAGTCACATATATTCATATTCTCTAGCATTTTGTTATGGATTCTCTACATTTCTCACTCTATTCTTTCATTGTGTGTGTGTGCTCAATCATGTCAGACTCTTTAGAACCCCATGGATAGTAGCTCTGGAATTTTCCAGCCAAGACTACTGGAGTGGATTGTCATTTCCTACTTAACCATTCTTTCATTATTTTACTATTAATTTATATTAAAGAATCCCCCCCAAAGTGAAAGTGAAAGTATTAGCCTCTCAGTTGTGTCCGACTCTTTGGGACCCCGTGGACTGTAGCCTACCAGGCTCCTCTGTCCATGGAAAACTTCAGGCAAGAATACTGGAGTGGGTAGCCATTCCCTTCTCCAGGGCATCTTCCCAACGCAGGGACTGAACATGGGTCTCCTGCATTGCAGACAGATTCTTTACCTTTTGAGCCACCAGGGAAGTCAAGAAAGAATACCAAACCTACTGTTTAAGATTCTAGGGAGCTAATCCTTCCTCTGCCTCTGTTTCCATCTGCCGCTGCTGCTGCTAAGTCGCTTCAGTCATGTCCGACTCTGTGCGACCCCAGAGACAGCAGCCCACCAGGCTCTGCCGTTCCTGGGATTCTCCAGGCAAGAACACCGGAGTGGGTTGCCATTTCCTTCTCCAATGCATGAAAGTGAAAAGTGAAATTGAAGTCGCTCAGTTGTGTAAACTCCTAGCGACCCCATGGACTGCAGCCTACCAGGCTCCTCCATCAATGGGATTTTCCAGGCGAGAGTACTGGAGAGGGGTGCCATTGCCTTCTCCATCTGCTAACTTGGTTTTACAATAACCTGGGGAAATACTTTGGTGGCCCAGGGAAGCTCTGTGACTTGTGCCTCCCATCTGAATTCTGCTGCTTTGGTATGGTGTCCTTGTACTTAGATTCAGCTTCTCTGTTAGACACCTTCAAATTGATGTTTTGGTTGAACTGCATTATATTTTGATAATTTTATCCCTTTTTTTGTTAAATTCCTAGACACAATCCCTAGACACAGTTCAAAGTCCCGAGCCTCATATTCCCAAATCAGTGGTCCAGTTTCTCTCACTCCACACATATCCTGAATCCCTGATACCCAAGCCAGAATTGAGAGCTCAGACATATTCATGTCTCTAACAGAGTGGAGAAAATGACTAAATGACTAAAAGAATCTCTAAACTCTACCCTGAACTGAAGCCCTGTATATACAATAACCTACTGGGTTGTTCTACCTAAATATTCCACTGAACCAAACTCTCTAGCTCTGAAAATGAACTTGTCATTGCTCTTGACACATATTTATGCTTCACCTTTGACATCATTATAATGAGCAACGTTATGAATGTGATGCCATTAACCAAATAAGAAATATGGGAATTTCTATGACTCCTTCTATAAGTGTCTCTCATTTCCCATCACTCACCATTCCTGTCAATGACCTTTGCATTCATTATTTAGCTTTACCTTATCTGTCCCCACAACCAGTGCCTTAGGTCCAGCCTTCATCATTACTCACCTCCACCATCCTAAGAGCCTCTTTGTTTAATGACCTATATTTGTTTCCTTCTACTTATTGTCCATAGTTTACAAATTTAAACTGTTTACTCTTGGGTTAAAGATCATTTTATGGCTTTCCTTTACCTAATGACATGGTCCAAACCCTTTATTACAGCACCCAAATTCCTTGTAACCAAACCATTATGAAATTTTCTGCTTCATTATTTACCCTTTTTTTTCACTTAATGTTTGAGTGGTCTTGCTGAACTATGTCCAGCTCTTAAATATTACATGTTATGTTATGCCATGGAATTTCTGTGCATGATGTCCCTTAAGTTTGGAGTGCCTTTCTCCTTCTTATACTCCTGGAAAACTATTTAGAATTCAAGGCTCAATTAAACGTTATCACTTTTTTGAAGCACTTTTGTGCTCTCTCTTTAATCCATTCATCTTAGAACCTTCTTTCTCCCTCTTTGCTCGCTTCATATGAAGTGAAGTGGTACTCACTCAGTCAAGTCTGACTCTTTGTGATCCCATGGACTGTAGCCCACCAGGCTCCTTAGTCCATGGGGTTCTCCAGGCAAGAATAGTGGAGTGGGTTGCCCTTTTCTTCTCCATGCTAGCTTCATAGAGTTAGGCAATTCTATTGCACACTGTTTTTGCCTCTGTTAGAACCTCTATATATAAAGCCCCCTATAATGGACATTTCTTTATTCATTTGCTTCTTTTACTAGGCTATGAGTTTTTTGAAGTTTTTTAATCAAGACATTCATTTTGGTACCAAAAATGTGAAGGGCTGTACCTGGCCCTTAGAATATGTTTCAAAAGTATGTTGAATAAGCTATCCTTTCTATCATATGATTATGCCAAAGAAGACAATGGCTTTAATTCAAGAAAGCTGAGAGTCCAACATGAGAAAAAGAGCACAAGGCTTACTGATGAATCTTAATGAAAAGGAAAGGAAAGGAAAGAAAAATCTACAAAAAAGAATAAAAAGTTCTGAAAAATAGGAAACTGTAGGCATTAACTTTTTTTTTTTTTTAACTAATGTTTGAATCAAATTATAAAATGCTTCCAGGGAATAATGCCTATATGGTTTTCAACATCATTTTCTGTAAAGTCAAAACATTCTTGTTTATTCTGAATTAATAAGAAAGCTAAAGGATGTGGCTTTTTAAAAATACATTTGCATGCTTTTGATGAAAGGTCTAGTTTTGGCAGGCTAACCTATGTAATAAATTTCCCACAAGTAGTTGTGGATCTACTCTTAGCAACCCAATAATAAGTAGCCAGGAAGAATGAGATTACAATGGATTTTCAAAGGGAAAAATGAGCATATTAATTTTGCCTTGGAATAGGCATTGAATCAAAGTTAGAACCAAGATATATTAGAAAATAAACTTCAGCAGATGTGTTTCAGAAAGTGAAAGTCAAAAGTAAATAGTGTAAATGGGACAGTAAATAGGATAAAGGAAGGTGAAGACAAATGCATAACAGCAGCGTTAGCATTAAAGGGCAGGATGTAATCATGGGGGGAGGTCCATGTGTACTCGGAGTCAGGATTGAAGCAAGCATTTCCTTCCACTTGTTTATTATGGGCAGGAAGAGTTTCTACATTCCTACAATGAGAATTCTGTCTCCCTTAGGTTTCATTTTTCTTTTAACTAAATAAAATTCACATAACAAAAAATTAACCATTTTACAGTGAAGAATTCAGTAGCATTTAGTACATTCACAATGTTCCACAACTTTATCTAGTTCTAAAACATTGTAATACTCTTAAAAGAAACCCTATGTCATTAGGCAGTTCCTCCATTTTTCCCCTTTTCCCAGCACCTGGAAACAACTGATTTGGGTGTATCACTATAGATTTTCCTATTCTGGATATTTGTTATGAATGGTTTTATGTAATATATAACCTTTTGTGCCTGGTTTCTTTCACTTAGCATGTTTTCCAGATTCAACCATGTTGTAGTAGTATTTCATTCCTTTTTTATGGCTGAATATCATTTTTTTTAATGTACATACAGTGCCACAATTTGTTATCCCTTCATCAGTTGATGGATATTTGGGTGGCAATAGGGGAGAAGGCAACGGCAACCCACACCAGTACTCTTGCCTGGAAAATCCCCTGGACAGAGGAGCCTGGTAGGCTGCTGTCCATGGGGTCATTGAGAGTCGGGCACGACTGAAAGATTTCACTTTCACTTTTCATTTTCATGCATTGGAGAAGGAAATGGCAACCCACTCCAGTATTCTTGCCTGGAGAATCCCAGGGACAGAGGAGCCTGATGGGCTGCCATCTATGGGCTCGCACAGAGTCGGACACGACTGAAGTGAGTTAGCAGCAGCAGCAGCAGGGGTTCTAAAGAGAAGTTTTAGTTAGTATGACAAGAAGAAGCAGAAGATACTATTGAAGATAATTTAATGAAGGAACTATTTATAGAGATGCGAGCACAAATAAGGTAATCAAAAAGGGATATAAGGTACCCGCTTCGGTTCAGTTCAGTCACTCAGTCGTGTCCAGCTCTTTGTAACCCCATGGACCACAGCACAGCAGGCCTCCCTGTCCAGCACCAACTCCTGGAGTTTACTCAAACTCATGTCCATTGAGTCGGTGATGCCATCCAACCATCTCATCTTCCATTCCCTTCTCCTCCTGTCTTCAATCTTTCCCAGCCTAGGGCTTTTCAAATGAATCAGTTCTTCACATCAGGTGGCCAAAGTATTGGAGTTTCAGCTTCAGCATCAGTCCTTCCAATGAATATTCAGGACTGATTTCCTTTAGGATGTACTGGTTGGATCTCCTTGCAGTCCAAGAGACTCTCAGGAACTAGCAAAACAAAAGGAAACTAACCACCTGCAGAGGAAGGGGAGGAAAAGTAATTTCCAGGACCTAGTGGGAGTCAGAGATATGGGAGGACAGCATCCTAAGGATGGAGGGGATATATGTATACCTATGACTGGTTCATGTAGAGGTTTGACAGAAAACAACAAAATTATCTTAAGCAATTATCCTTCAATCAAAAAAAAATTAAAAAAAAAAGATGTAGCCTCTGTCTGAACCACAGAGCTGATTCCTCTATGTCTCACCTTTTGAACTCACCAGTACCTACTAGTGCATACTCTTGCTCAACTCTAATCAGAATCCAGAGGTCAAAGGAGCTTGCAAGATGTTAAGGGCAGCAGTAGGGCAGCGAGGGCTAGAAATGGATGGAAGTAGGGAGGGGGTAGAAGAACAGAAATACAATAGTAGGAAATAGTGGAAGCCAATCCTGTCACTATTCAAAGCCATCTCTGGCCTTGTTGCCAAAAAAAAGATACAAGTCTTCATTCAAGATACTAGCCGAATTAGTTCCTGAGGAAAAGAGAATAAACGTAGACTTGAGGAGTGAAGTGAGGGTATAATCATATAAATAACAATAAAGGCAATGGCACAGAATTTAGACAAAACGGGAGTAATTGCAAAGGATATGTGAGTCTCACAGTTTAAGAACTAATCAGAAATTGGGAAATGCATGTCACAGTCTATGTGGTATATGGAGTGTGTGTTCCAGAGTGTATGTGGTGGAACTTGAAAAAAAAGAAGAAAACCAACCTTCCCATTAATGCTATTAACATAGAGTGGTCGGGAGATCAATAAGCACTTTCTTGAACCTACACTGGGGCATCACTGGATGAATCCTTACACTGACTAAAGATGACCTCTCAGTGTACACCAGGAGCCTTCACCTCTGCAAGTCATCCTAACTGGTTTGTCAGGCTCACTGTTCATGCTATCTGGGAAGAGGGTAGAAGTAAGGGGACCATTTCAGAGGACAGGATCACCAACAAGATAACCCAATACAACTGGTTTTGGGGAGGTCTGTATAGGAGTTTAGAGCAGAACCAGTGCAATTTTTTAATTTATAATATATTAATGTGTATGTGCACTATTCTAGTATTAATAAAATAAAGTGTAGTTAACTGTCAATTCAAGTTGTGTTTTTCAGTTTTCCCAACCCAAGTTCCTCTCTTCTCTATAACTCTTCCTTCCTTTTTTCTTTACAAACAAACAAATCAGCACTGTGGCTGTCATCAGGCTCTTATTGCTTGGCATTGGGATGCCCAGAAAGTGGATATAAAGCAATAAAGACATTGCAGACAAGGGTATTGTAGGGCATGTAATCCAGTTCACCATCTAAGGAAGTAATTTCTTCTATGTCCTCTTTGTCCACTGGATATTCATATTGTTTAAAAGTTTCTTGTACTGGAATATTCACCATCTAATGTGGCAAACTCTTGAATAGTTTTATAATCTCTCATGTCTTTTAATTTAGGCATAGTTGATGTACAATAATTACATAAATCATGGGTGTACTACAAAGAGATTAGCAGTTTTAAAGATTATACTCCATTTATAATTATTACAAAATATTGGCTGTGTTCCCTGGGTTGTACAATATATCATTGTAGCTTATTTATTTTATACACAGTAGTCTGTAACTTTTAATCTCCTACCTCTTTCATGCATCTCCTCATTCCTCCTCCTAATGATAGCTACTAATTTGTTCTCAATATCTGAGTATCTTTCTGTTTTTCTTTTTTATATTCATTCATTTCAGTTTTGACATTATACATATAAGTGATAACTTACAGTATTTGTATTCCTTTGACTTATTTCATTAAACATAATATCATTCAGGTACATAAATATTATTGCAAATGACAAAATTTTATTCTTTTCTATGGTTGATTATATTCCAAAATATAATATTATTTTGGAGATATATATCTCCAAAATATTCTTTATTCATTCATCTGTTGATGGACACTTACTTAGGTTACTTTCATATCTTGACAATTGTAAATAGCGCTACTATGAACATTGGGGGGCATATATCTTTTTGAATTCGTACTTTTATTTTCTTTGGATATATACTCAAGAGTGGAATTGATGAATCATGTGATGGCTTCTATTTTTACTTTTTTGAGGAACTTTCATACAGTACAGTTTCCACAGTAGCTATGCCAATTTACATTCCCACATCAGTGTACAATGTTTTCCTCTTCTCCACATCCTTGCCAACATTTGTTATTTGTGGTCTTTTTGATAAGAGGCATTCTGACAGATGTGAGATGATATCTCATTGTGGTTTTAATTTGCATTTTTCTGATGATGAGCAGTTTTGAGTGCCCCATATGCTTGTTGGCCACTTGTTTCTAGTCTTTGGAAAGCTGTCTATTCAAGTCTTCTGCCTATTTTTAATGGGGTTGTTTTTTGAGTTTGAATTGTATGAACTGATACATTTTGGATAAATATGCACACAAAAAGATAAAGGAAGTTAATCCTAACATTAAAGACAGTCATCAAATCATAAAGGAAGAGTATGAAAGAAAAAGAAAAGAAGAAAAAAGAACTATAAAAACAACCCCCAAACAATTAACAAAATGTTGTATGTATCTATCAATAACTACTTGAAATGTAAATAGACTAAATGCTCCAATCAAAAGACACAGAGTAGTTTGCTACTACTGTTGCTGCTAGGTCACTTCAGTTGTGTCCAATTCTTTGTGACCCTGTGGACTGTAGTCTTCCAGGCTTCTCTGTCCATGGTATGCTTCAGGCAAGAATAGTGTAGTGGTTTGCCATGCCCTCCTCCAGGGAATCTTCCTGACCCAAGATCAAACCAGCTTTTCTTATGTCTCCTGTATTGTCAGGTGGGTTCTTTACCACTAGCACTGCCTGTGAAGCCCTAGAGTGGCCAAATGGGCACAGAAAAAAGGACTATATATATCCTTCCTAAAAGAGACTTACTTCAAATCTAAAGATACACATAGATTGAAACTGAGGGGACAGGTAAAGGTATTTCATGCAAATAGAAATCAAAAGAAAGCGGGAATGGCAATACTTATATCAGACCAAATAGGACTGAAAACAGAGACTGCAACAAGAGACAAAAAAGAGCATTACATAATTATCAAGTGATCATTCCAAAAATAATATATAACCATTGTAAATATATATGAATCCAGTATATGAACACCTAAATACATAAAGCAAATTATTAGCAGACACAAATGGAGAAACTGATGGTAACACAATGCATATNAATGCATATATATATATATATATATATATATATATATATATAACATTTACATGCTTTTCAAATGCTCATGAACAATTCTCCAGGATAGATTACATAGCAGGTCACAGAAGAAGCCTTGGTAAATTTAGAAAACTGAAATCATATCAAGTGTCTTTCTAAACACAATATTGTGAGGCTAGAAATCAACTACAAGTAAAAATTACAGAAAAACCAAAACAAAATGCAAGCATATTGATGCAGAACAATATATTACTGAACAACCAATAGATTTCTGAAGAAATCAAAGAACTCAAAAGGTACCTGGAGAGGCCATCATCATTAAAATGTCTATAAAAACAAATGCTGGAGAAGTTTTGGAGAAAAGAGGACCCTCCTACATTGTTGGTGGGGATGTAAATTTGTGCAGCCACTATGGAAAACAGTATGAAGGCTGTTTAAAAAGCTAAAGTAGACTTGTCATATGATCCAGCAAATCCACTCCCAGACATACATCTGGTGAAAAACTATAATTTGAAAAAACATGCATCTGATCATTCATAACAACATTATTAATAATAGCCAAGACCTGGAAGAAACCTAAATGTCCATTAAGAGATGAATGGATAAAGAAAATGTGGTACATATACACAGTGGAATATTATTAATACTCAGCCATAAAAAATAATGAAATAATGCCATTTGCAGTGACATGGATGGACCTAGATATTATCATACTAACTAAAGTAAGTCAGAAAGACAAAGATAAATATCACTTTTATGTGGAATCTAAAATACAATATAAATAAACATTTATAAACTAGAGAAAGACTCACAGACAAAGAAAATAAATTTTTGATTACCAAAGGGAAAAGGGATTGTGAGAGGAAAAAATCAGAAATTTAAAATTAGCAGATAACAAAGTACTATATATAAAATAGGTGAACAACAAAGTCCTATGTGTAGCACAGGAAGCTACAATATATTCAGTATTCTATGGAAAACACAACTGAATTACTATACTGTATACCAGAAACTATTATAACTTTGTAAGACAGAGAGGCCTGGTGTGCTCCAGTCCTTGGGATTGCAAAGAATCAGACACGACTGAGCTACTGAACTAAACTGAACTGAAGTCAATAAAAAAAATTTTCATAAAGTATCCATTGAAAGCCACAAAAACCAACTATCCAAAATCTATGAGATGTAGCAAAGCAGTGCTAAGAGGGAAGTTTACAGGAAACAAACAAACAAAAAATTCTCAAACAACCTAATCTTACACATTAAAGGTTAAACAAGATCCTTTAGTATAAGAAAAGAAATAATAAAATTCAGAGCAGAAATAAATGAAATAGAGATTAAAAATCAATATAAAAAAGCCAAAGAAACTAACAGTTGATTCTTTGAAAAGGTAAAACTGATAGGCTGTTAGCCAGACTCATCAAGGAAAAAAGAAATATGGTGCAAATCAATAAAAACAAATTAAAATGGAGATGTTATAACCTACACCATGGAAATATGAAGGATCATAATAGATAACTACAAACAGTTGTTTGTATACAGTAAAGGGACAACTAGAATAAATAGACAAATTCCTAGAAATGTATAATCTCTCAAAACTAAAGCAGAGAGGCGGTCCTAAGATGGCAGAGGAATAGGACAGGGAGACCACTTTCTCCCCCACAAATTCATCAAAAGAACATTTAAATGCTGAGTAAATGCCACAAAACAACTTCTGAATGCTGGCAGAGGACATCAGGTACCCAGAAAAGCAGCCCATGGTCTTCGAAGAGATAGGAAAAAATATAAAAGACAAAAAAAGAGACAAAAGAGGTAGGGACGGAGCTCCATCCCAGGAAGGGAGTCTTAAAAAGAGAGAAGTTTCCAAACACCAGGAAACACTCTTACTGCTGAGTCTGTGGCGAGCCTTGGAAGCACAGAGGGCAACATAACAGGGAGGAAAAATAAATAAATAATTAAAGCCCACAGATTACGAGCCCAACAGTAACTCCCCCAGAGGAGAAGCAGTGCAGATGCCTGCATCCACCACTAGCAAGCAGGGGCTGGGCAGGGAGGCTCAGGCTGCATTGCTTAGAGTAAGGATTGGTCCCCAATGCCCCGAGTGTAATTAGAGCAAACTAACTTGGGCTAGCAAACCAGACTGTGGGATAGCTACCACATGAAAAGCTCTAACATAAGACACCGCCAAGACAGCACACAGAACAAAGGCCAGAACAGAATTAGCCGGCGGCAGACCATATCCCTCCGGTGACAGGCAGCCAGAGCCAGAAGGGCCGGAAGGGGGGAATCGCAGCCCCAGAGAGACATTATCAACCAAACATCAAGCAGGCTTTTTTGCTAACTAAGACTTCTTGGGGTTCTGGACAGTCATCATCCACCTGAGAAGGTGCGCCAGTTGTACACCCAGAAAACCTAGCAGCAGGGATGGGAGAGGTGATAAGTCACAGCGACCGTGCTCACCAAACACCTGAGCTGCTCGGACCTGGGAAGGGCACAAAACACAGGCCCAATCAAGTCTGCGCTTCTGAGGACTACCTGAGTGCCTGAGCCTGAGCAGCTTAGATCTGGGAGGTTCAAGCAGCCCAGGGCTGGCCTCGGATGGTTCCTGGCAGAGCAACCTAGAGCCTGAGCTGTGTGCGCCACAAGCGGGTGCAGGCCCAATGCAAGTACACACCAGTGTTATTTGTTTGCAGTGTCCCTCCCTCCCCACGGTGTGACTGAAAAAGTGAGTCTAAAAAAAGTGTCCACCACCGCCCCCTTTTGTCAGGGCAGAAATCAGACACTGAAGAGACCAGCAAACAGAAGAAGCTAAAACAGAGGGAACCACCTTGGAAATGACAGGTGCAATAGATTAAAACCCTGTCGTTAGTACCAACTACATAGGAAGGGGCCTATAGATCTTGAGAAATATAAGCCAGACCAAGGGACTATCTGAAAATGAACTGACCCCACACTGCCCACAATACCAGAGAAAGTCCTAGATATAACTTTACTATTTTTATGATCATTCTTTTTTTTTCTTCTTTTTTTAATTTAAAAAAATTTTTAAGTCCTCTATTACTCCTTT